>JAOTQJ010021466.1:0-16822 GCA_025642045.1 Solanum sejunctum | reverse complement strand
TTAAATTAAAATAGTAATAATTTATGTGACTAGATTGTGGTGCTACGGATTCCACTCAAAAAGGGAAGGCCAAAGTGTTAAGTTGACCGTGACTCAACTAAGGCAAGTGAATTTCTTAACCTTTTTTAAGTATATAGAATCTTGTACTTTCTATGTGAGGTGTTGAGAATAATTTATGAATTTGTAAGGGCATCTTGCATGTTTTATTTCCATGAACATCATTATTGTGCATTTACTATGTGATTACTGTATGTTCCAAGAAAAAGAAATGTAAAGCCAATGGAAAATGGTTCCGGCTAATGAAAAAGGATATTATGATTCGAGGGTCATGTCACACGCCGCGACGGATACTATAATTCGAGGGTCGTGTCGCACGCCGTGACGGATACTATGATTTAAGGGTCTTGTCGCGCACTGCGACGGATACATGGTCCATGTGTGGCCTCCATGGATTCTGACTGAGGCATGTTTATGATCAACGGATGTGTATCACTAAGACAAATATGCATCATGTTGTGTGACATTGAATCACATTGCATTCTATTTCCTTATAAGTTATAAACATGTGAGTGCTTTGTGAAACTTGTGATAAATGCACTTGATCCCTGGTGTTATTGATACATGACAGTTGGTGTGATTATTGAACTATATGTGCATTGTGAACTGTTATGCTGGACTGACTATATGCAGGTTGTGGTTGGAGTGTCAGGGGTACCGGTATTCTATATACTTAATTTTGTGTTTATTAGTCTACTTGCTGAGTACCGCGTGGTTTTTGGTACTCACCCCTTGTTTTTACACTCGTATAGGTGGTGAACTCGGACAGTGAGAAGTATTTTCTTATACGTCGAGGATTCTCCGGAGACTAAGAGAGGTAGTTGTTGACATCTGGCTAACTCTCTTATTCCTATTTCTTCTGTACTTGGTCTAATTGAGAAGAAGGACAGTTGAACTTGTATTTCTTGATTTTTCTGTATTTCTAGTGGCTTGTACGCGTGACAACCAGTCCTTGGGTGGGATTTTAAGTTTATGAAAATTCTCAGTTTAAATATTATTTTAATCAAAATGCTTCCGCACAGTATGAGATAAGGTTGACTTGTTCTGGTGAGATCAAGCAAGTGCCATCACGCCAATTTTCGAGTCGTGACAAATTGCCTCTATGTTGTGCTTGGTTTTCTTGAAGATTTTGTTGTTCCTCTCTTGCCACTATAAGTAGACTCCAGTTGCCATTGCCATTCTGTATGTCTCTGCTCTTGTTGACTTCAATGAAGCATGTATTATTGCTCAATATACTTGTTTCAGCCATCCCTTGCTTCCTCTAGTGATATTCATCCATCCAAGTAGGTTGTGCCATATTTTGCTTGATTATGTGCACAAAGAAGAGGTATTGGTGACTCTCACGTTAATTGTTACATAGTGAGCATGTTGTGTCTATGATTAGTCCCTATTTCTCCAATCTATCCTTTGTGTAGAGTTTTCCATTTATTGCTAGGAACAAAATGAATATCTACTTGGGATTTTCTGTGATGGTTACACACCACTCTTCTCCAAGGTATTTTCCTGTATTCTCCCCTTAGCTTGTTTTATGTGTTTTTAATACTATATATCTCAGCTTCTACTGTTTCCTCTATAATCATCCCTGCTTCCAAGCCATTTTCCTCCTTGCAATATTTTCTTGACAACCAATGATGCTTGTGGCAATACATTCTTCATTATTTATCCTAAATGTGATCTCACCAATCTCCATATCCACAAGTGCTCCTGTCAGTTGCTAAAAATAGCCTTCCTAAACTAATGGGCATGTTTAAATTGATTTCACAATCAAGGATCACAAAAGTTGACAGGAAGATAAAATGATTAATTTTACTAACATAATGCATAGGATCCGAATAGGCTCTTGACTAACCAGTCTGCCGTCAATAACCTCATTGTCGTGCTTTTGGGACTCCCAAGCCCAACAATCTATAGATTGCTAATGGCATGAGATTTATGCTTGCTCGAATATCACACAAACCTCTACCAAAATTGAATGCACCAATTCTATATGAGATAGTGACAGGAACCTACCTAATTCTACTAAGGATCTAGTCTTGATCGCACTGCAATGTTGCAAGCAATTCGTTTGCCTAAAATTGGCTAACCTCTTATTCGTTACCAGATCTTTTACAACTTTGCATATCCTAGCATTTGTTTCATTGTGATTATGATTATGTATTATGTTTTTTATATTGGTCAACTCAGGTACCATGCCTGTTACATATATATTAACAGTTGGCTTGGGTACCATGCTTGGTACAGGAAAGCTAACAATTGGCTTAGGTACCATGCTTATACATACATACGGTTGGCTCTATAGTGGAGCCACCCATATCCAAGGGGTCTCAAGTGACATCTCTTCGTCAAAAAATTATATTGTATATATAGGTCAAAATTTTATTTAATAAATATTTATACAAGTATTGATATCTCTTGGCACAAGCTAAATGGTTTGTGTAGTGGTTAAGGACCAACAAATATTGGTTGAGGGTATGTATTCTATCATTCGTAGTAACATATATTTTATTTGATATCCCTTGTTAAAAAATCTGGTAGATACCATACTTCGTAAAAGAATACTAACGATTGGCTTGAGTGCCATGCCTGATATAGTGTGAAATAGTTGCTTGTGTATGCTTAATAGTTTCATAAGTGAACTGGGTTTTATTATTATCAAGTGGACATGTTTTATGTGTTTGTTAAGTAAAAGATTTGTGACGGGGAGTCTATTTCTATTGATAGCTTGTGATATATGTGTTGTCTCGTATTAGTATGATTTTGTTGAATGTTTACATTTATATTTTTAGATTGGCTGCATGACCCTACTAGTACACGATGGTTTGTGTGTTGATACTATACTTACACTTTCTTTGTTAAGTAAAGGACATGTTTAGGCGATTGGTATAACACCTCACCTTTGATTCTCACACTACTTGAATCCTAGGGTGAGGTACTTCCTTCGAGCTGGCATGGATTCTTCTCTTTTTCTTTGTCAATCTTTTCGGACTCAGGCATTCTTAGAATTTTAGATGTATATTTATTGTTTGGGATTGCATCCCCTGATTCTTGATACTTTAGAGTTTTGAGGGTATTTTTTTTATGCAATTTGAATATTTGATTGAGTTTATGGGGATTTGATCCTTTATTTTTTTTATACTATCTTCTCATTGTTCTAGATATTGAGATTTTGTAAAAAAAAAAAAATGGTTTGATGGGTTAACTTTTGTTTTGTAGTTGGCTTTCCTAATGGAGGATTTGTGCAGGTGCCACCCATGATGGTTTGGGCCATGACATCTATTCCTCCCTTCAACTTGGTAACATCTATCCCCCTGCCTAAAATTTAGTATTTGTGCGAAACATAATTCTTTCTAGTGTATCATGAATTGGTGAGTCATCGATTTTCTCCCACTCCAATTCTCTTTCTCCACCCTCCATATCTCTTTTAAAAAATTATTGAATTTTTTTGAATATTTATAGTTTTTATCCAAGCTACAAAGAATCATCTTTGCACAAATATTTAGGAAGGGGGAATCTAAAACTTACATTCAATCCTCACTGTTTTGAATTTCTTAGAAAGCATACTTTCTTTCATTTGGATTACACATCTTAGAAAAGGCGATTGCACCATTAATAGAAAGGTATATATAGATAAGAGGAGAGTAAAATACTTTCTTTCATTTGTGAAGGCATAACAAATAAAGTAATGAAGAAATCAAACACTGCTTCTTCTACGGATGTTTGCAGAATTCTAAACTTTCTATGCATGTCACTAAGTGGCCAATCATATTGTATCACTTATTTAATATTCTCTCCAGTTATCACCTTGTTGATGATTTGAAAATGATTGGGTTATATATCATCAATCTTTTGCTGCCAATTTTGTACTTCAGTTTTGCATGTCCAATCTCACACTTGTAAATTATCTTAATAGGTGGATTTAAACTTTCTTTCCAATATACACCATCACAATTTGGTTATGTTAAAAGGCTATTGCATGAAAGGCGATGAGAGGCTAATTGTTTGAGTTTATGGCTTGTTGATGTTTTGAACAACCATCTATTCAAAAGTATGTTATACTTGTGCTCTTCTGTATGCTAGCTTTGCTTGACAATCAGTTTCTTGTTTGTTTATTTTCTCTGTCATAGAACATACAACAATAAAAACATACCCAACAAAATCCCACTAGGTGGGGTCTCCGGATGATAGAGTGTACGTAGACTTTATCACTACCTCATGAAAGTTGAGAGGTTGTTTTCAAAGGACCCTCGGCTTAAGTACAACAAATACAAGTATCCTTTGCTTCAGCAGTAAGTATGCTTCTTCATACTTCCATGAGCCATATACTCGTAAGCAAGTGGCCTCTCATCTCCTTCCTTGCAATAGCCTACTAACTTAACTAAATTCTGATTGTGGAGATTGGTAAAATTACTGGTTTAAACTTTTGAAATCCACAAAATAAACACAACAACTAGAAAGTAGTATTCAAGCTACTTCCTAAGATCCTGAAGTCCATATGTAGTTAGGATATTTACTGCAATGGCAAGCCTAGTAACGCTTTTCACTGGCGAACTTCCACTCTTTTTGATCCAACCCTTGTAAACTGAACCAAACCAGCCCATTCCAAGAATACATTCAAGTTTGAAGTTCCCTATTTCGAACCTCAATTCATTCAAAGCAAAGTTTTTCAAACCTGTGAAGCTGCTATGTCCAGTTCCTAGCCTCTATTAGGAGTGATTGGAGTAGAAATGGTTTCTACGTCGCTGGTTCTTGAAGATGACAAATTTTAAGCAGCATGAGCCTTTTCTATGGTTTTGATTGATGATTCCATTGAACATTCAGAAACTTCGAGCAACGAGGTTAAACTATAATTACTTAGACGATTTGCAAAGGATGTTAAGATCTCTAAAGTGTCTCGTTTGTTGAAATCCATATAAAATGTCAATTTTTATCAAACTATCGCTTAGACAAGTGTCAGACTGGACATGCAAAGTTGAACTACTTTTAGAATCATGATGTGGCTAACTGATAAAACTACAACCTTCCCAACAACGGATTGATGATATTACCCAAACATTTTCAAATCAACAAAAGAAATTTATGTTATCAGATTAAATAGAAAAATACTGTTTTTTTTTCTATTGGACACAATTGTCAGAAAAAGGAGATTACACCATTAATGGAAAGGTACCTATAAAAAAAGTTTGAGTAAAATAGTGAATTTTATAAATTGAATATGAAATTTTGCCTTTACCCTGCCTCCATCTTCTCATCCTTGTATAATTCTCTAATAGTTTACTTTCTTTTTCATGTTGCATTTGTCTCATTAAACTATAACTTTAGTTAAAGGTAACCTTGTGCAGAGGGCGATATTTTCAAGCTGAGCCTCGCTTCAAGGAGCATTGCCCCTAAAATGATAGATAAGCAATAGGAAAGTTCCACAAGGGAACCATGTAAAAGTTGTTCTGATGATAGCTTTGCCTGCAAAATTCATAGAAAGTGTTGAAAAAATAATCTTGTTCACATCTTTTAGTGTGTTAACATCATATTTAAATTAGTTCATGAAATAGTGAATTAATGTATCAGGAGATACATGATTGGTCGAAAGGTCTACATTAAGTCTGGTTAGGTGTATTCACGAACTTGGAGGATGTAAAGTATTAATTATAATACATGTATGCTAGGCTGGGTACATGAATGAATTCACCTATAAATAATCATGTAATCTAGCCATTTTAGGATGAGCCAAATTTGAATAGAAAATCACCTTTCCTCCACTTCTCTTCTACTTATAACTTTTGAGTAATACTTGTGTTGTCTTGGTCTTCCAAACTTCCAACATTCAGAGCAGGTATGTTTGAAAGATAACAAAACATAGAGAGAGAATGAGGAACTCAAATAAAATTCCATTCCAAGTTTCGATGCTCACCAAAGAAAATTATGGGAGTTGATGCATCTGAATGAATGCTTTGCTTGGAGCCTATGATGTATGGGAAATTGTGGAGAGTGGTATCGATGAACAAGATGATGCTGCTGGCACAAAGAAGAAAGAACAAAAGGCACTCGCACTTATCCATCAAAGTTTAGATGAAAAGATATTCGGTAAAGTTGCAAATGCAACCACCTCCAAGCAAGCATGGAATATTTTTTAAACCTCTTTTAAAGGTTTGGATAAGGCAAAAGAGATTCATCTTCAGACCATAAGAGGAGAATTTGAGTCAATGCTAATGAAGGAATTCGAATCAGTTTTGGATTATATCTCAAGGGTGTTAACAGTTGTCAATCGAATAAGTAGATATGGTGAACTATTAATAATGATAGGGTGGTTGCAAAAATATTACGATCTGTATATTCAAAATTTAATTATATTGCTATTGAAGAGTCCAAGGACTTGGACACCATGAACATAGAAGAATTCATGGGTACTTTGCAAGCACATGAAGAAAAGTTGAAGAAATCGAAACAAGAGTCGGTTGAACAAGCTTTGCAAGCAAAAACTTCTTTAAAGGAGAACGATGAAAGGTGTGGCTCACAACAAAGAGGTCGGGGAGTGGAAGAGGTCGTGGTATAGGAGGAAGAGGTGCTAGTCAACCTCCAACCGAAGAAAATAGAAGTCAAGACTCCAACCAAGAAAGAGGTCGTGGAATAGCTAGAGGATGGAGGTCACATCAACGCAGGTATGACAAATCAAATATTGAGTGTTATACTTGTCATAAGTATGGTCATTATTCATGGTAATGCAAAAATAATTTAGAGAAGATATATAATTTTGTGGAGAGAAAAAATGAAGATGAAGATGACACTTTATTTATGGCATGAAAATAAGAAGAAAGTATTGAGAAAAATAAATGGTACCTTGATTTCGGTGCAAGTAGTCATATTTGTGGGAAGAAGCATTTATTTGCTGAGAGTGAGGAATTTAATCATGGAAACA
This sequence comes from Solanum sejunctum, assembly GCA_025642045.1. Taxonomy (NCBI): domain Eukaryota; kingdom Viridiplantae; phylum Streptophyta; class Magnoliopsida; order Solanales; family Solanaceae; genus Solanum; species Solanum sejunctum. Next base: position 9,855 of record JAOTQJ010021466.1, on the reverse strand, counting down.
TCACTCTTGGAGACTCTTCAAAATCTCAAATCAAAGGAAAAGGTACAATTTTAGTTTGTTTGAAAGATGAAAATCATCAATTTATCTCCGATGTCATGTATATACCAAAGAGGAAAAGTTATATCCTGAGTTTAGGACAGCCTTTGGAGAAAAATTATGTCATTCATTTGAAAGATAAAAAGTTCCCAAGGTGCTTATTTTCATGTGTCAAAAATTTATCTTGGCTTTGGCATATGAGATTTGGCCATATTAACTTTGATAGTCTAAGGTTGATGAAAAACAAAAATATGATGAAAGGGTTGCCAATCATTGACCATCCTGATCAACTTTGCGAAGAATGTCTTTTTGAAAAGTAGTCAAGAAAAAGTTCTCCCAAAGAGTCATTGAGAAGTGCACTATGTCCTTAAAAATTGATTCATATGGATGTGTGCGGACCTATCAAGCCAGCATCGCTTGGTAAAAGCAATTATTTCCATCTCTTTGTTGATAATTATTCTCAAAAAACTTGGGTGTATTTTTTGAAGGAAAAATCTGAGATATTAAAAATTTCAAGAATTTTAAGAGCATGGTGGAGAACCAAAGTGGCTATCAGATAAAGTTACTTTCATATGATAATGGTGGAGAATTCACTTCAAATGAGTTCAAGGCTTTTTGTGATAAAAATGGTATATGTCATTTTTTAACCGTTCCAAGATAGCCTCAACAAAATGGGGCGGTGGAGTGGAAGAATCGAACTATTCTCAACATGGAAGGAAGTATGTTGAAGAGCAAAAATATGCCTAAGAAATTTCGGATAGAAGCAGTTACTTGTGTAGTATATTTATCAAATCGGCTTCACACCAAAAGTGTTCTTGGCAAAACACCAAAGAGGTTTGGAGTGGTTTCAAATAGAGGTGGCAAAATTGAGCGCAACTCGTTTAATCCACCCAAGCCATTGAATTTTGGGTAGGAGGCGGGTTAATAATTCGCCCAATTATTAGCTCAATCCATCTCAACCCAACTCATTTCAACACATTTAAAATTGGATTAATATGCAACCTGCATTGACTCGAGAGAGATTTTGTTAAAATATTTTCAAAACACATTTTTTTTAATTTGATATGTTTTGTATAGTCATAATAAAGAAAAATATAATTTGCTTAAGTATTAAAATATTGAAAAAGAACATATTTTGTATAGTCATAATAAAGAATATAATTTACACTCAATGATCTCTTTTGCACCTATGATGATAACCATCTCTGCAATCTTTAGAAGAGTCGCTACTCATCCGTTTATTGTTGCCACGTACATCATCGATGGAGTGTCTTGCATGGTGCCTGGAGTGCTTTGCGTCATGACCCAAAGCCCTCCTCTCTTTGGATTGTGCTGTCTAATGCTCAGGTGAACTAGATTCTAGTGTAGAACTTGGGTGATCATTCAGTTGAGAGCCTCTTTCATGAAATTAACTCCACATTTATGATCAAAGACTTCACAGTGACCCAAAGTAGAATCACATTCATATTGATTTCTTTGAACCTGACTACGGTGTTGATGACTTCTTCTCCTGCTTATCAGAACTACTAGGAAAATAATCATTACACTTGTTTAGTGACAAGTCACCTTATCTCTACTAGCAGATGAGGAGCGACGATTTTTCTCCCTTCATGATTTCAAACAATTTTTTTTCTACTTTTCAAGCCTCATCCATTGTAGATTTTAAATTTTGCATTCATGCTGCTTTGATTTTTCTTCAAGATTCATTTTCAAACCATAAAATTTATTACACTATGAAACAATCCAAGATCGAAAGCTCTCTAATCTGTAAAATGGATAATGGTGAATATTGATTACTTCTGAGGAAACCCTATGTGTATAAGATTCTCTCAAAAGTCAGTGTCAAACCCTCTATATTTTGGTGACATCAATCCTCCCCCCTATAAATTTAATATTTGTGCAAATATAAATTTTTTTTAGTGGTCATGATGAGGTGAGATTTAGATTTTTTCCTCCCCAATTTTCTTTTCCCACCCTCTAATATTTAAATTTATTTTCATGAATTTGTTTGCATTTTTGACAGTTTTTTACCCAATAATATTAAGACTTCCTTCCATTGGAGCCCCTGCACTACTTACTTGTGGTCAATGGAAGTAATAATTGTTCTATGATTTAGACAAATCTAATCATAAATTTAGTAGTGAGTGGAGAAAATTTGTGGATGATCATAATTTGTGATTAGATTATTACATCCCTTACAAATTATTATCATCAGAAATTTTCTCCACTCACTACTTGTAACTCGATTTGGCTTCACTGTAGAACATATCACACTTTTACTGACCACAAGTAAAGACTGAAGGGGCTCCAACAAAAGAAAATAAATTATTCATTTTTTTATGTAAAATATTCAACAAAAGATTTGGTAATTTTTTTAACAAATGGAGGGTAGGGATGTAAAAATTTGAGATTGAGGAAATCTATCTCTCCCCAAGTCATGGTACACCAAAAAGAATCATCTTTATACAAATATTAAATTGTAAGCTTGGGGGGCCGAGGGAGGGGGGCGGAAGGGGGAGGGATGTATGGAAGTTACCAAATTGTAGTGAGGGTTTGACCTTGCTCTTCAAGAGAATCATATCAATATAAGATTTACATGAAAGTGGTTAGCATTTATCATTTTTGATTTCTGAGATTCCTGAGCTTTCTGTCTTAGGTTTTTTCATGGTAGAGTAACCTTTATGGTTTAAAATATGTAGAAAAGGTGATCCATAAAAAAATAAAAGAAGAATGCAAGCAAGATTTAAATCTACAAGTGGTTGCAGCCAAAAAGTAGAAAAGAGGATTTGTTTGGAATCATAGAATATACGTACTTCCATTATATTGCAGTTTGATCAGATAATTAGACTTCTTGTTCCCTTTTAATAGTAGTTTACAAAGAGTACGTTATGGTTTGGAGATGAGCTTTCAAGTATATTTAGCTACTAAATTCTTATACGTTTGGAGCAATCATTAAATTACATGTTTGTAATGATTGAAGAAGTTTATTTTATATACTTGATCGTTACATTAAAAAAAGTCAAAGGGTCAACAACACATCTAATCTATTCTAAATTTTTGAGTTTCATACTAGGAATATTTGTGAGTATAACTTTTCTATATGAACTATCACCCAATAGGTTGTGTAACATATCTAGTTGCTGACTAGACCAAATATCTGTCTATAAATGCTTCTACATGTGTTTGACCATAAAATCTTTATACTCATGGAACATATAATGACTTTATCAGCTAACACATCTTTTTATATTTTTTAATTTATTTTTTGGAATTGCAAATTCTGCCCTTCCAAGCGAGAGATATCGATGCCACATTTCAGAAGACAGAGAAGAGATATCAGATATCACAATGGTGAATAATTAATTTGTATGGTGATAATTTATTTAGCACTGACACAACAGAATTATTGTTCTATGTTTTGTATTATGTGACATAATTTTTTAATAAAAGTGAAAGTGTAGTGCAGAAGATGTCAAATGACCGAATTAGAAAAGATTTGGATGGATTGAGTTAAAATAAATTGTATTATAATTCAACCACATAAAATATGGATAAATATAAATTTGGTCTAATGTAGTTTAGCTAAAATAGTTCTAATCCACTTTAATCTCTTAATCAAAGCTAAATCGAATTGTTGAACAAACTTTACATCATCTGTTTCTTGTATGTCCTGCAACCAATTAGTTATGGGATATATTTTCTGTAATGACATAGCCCATCACTGTAAAGTATTATTCATTTTTGGACCTAGCCCATCATGGATTTTCCCCTTGGACTCACCTCAAAAGGCATCTCACAGTATATAAGTCTGTCCTTTACTTATATACCCAATGTCTCTCTTGTGTTTTATCGATGTAGGACTTTTCATCTCACGATGGGTTGTTACATATACCCCCTATATAGACTAAGAGTCCTCGTGGAGGATTGGTACACCTCAAGGAATTTTCCTAGACTCAACAGCAAGGTTTGTCATGCCTCACTGGGATTCGCCTAAACTCAGTTGAAGTCTGACCCACATCGACAAGGCTGACACAAGAGTGGCTCTGGTACCACTTGTAATGACTTGGCCCAACACTGTGAATTATTGTCCACTCTTGGGACTGGACCATCATGGATTTGTCTCTTTAGGCTCACCACAAAAGATATCTCACAGTATATAGATTAGCCCTTTACTTATATATGTAATATCTCTCTTATATTTTGCTGATGTGGGACTTCTCATATCAATATGAGTTGTTACATCAAATGGAACATATATACAGGTGATCAATTTAGACATTATACTCTCATCATAGAACATGAAATAATACACATGAGAAATGAAGAGCTAACCGTTACTTGAATACATGATGAGTCACATGAACTTAAATTTGTGAGAAAATACATATTGTTATAAATAATCAAAATATTAATATTCTTGGGTGAACAATACATCACTTTACATAGAAGACTATTTTATTATGGAATAAACATTAATCATCATAATGGAGACCACCTTACACACTTGTAGACATAGTCATATACTTTTATGAGAACTGCCATTTGAACTTGTGAAACAATGAATCATAGGAGCTTTAAAACATCTTTGAACATAATATGAAGGACCATCATAAACTATCATAAAAGGACACCTTGGGAATATGAACATATTTGGGAGACCCCTTTAACATACATATATTATGTGTGCTAACCATGGAGTCTCAAAGTTTCCCCTACATCAGAAGAAAGGGGGAGACCACTTGCCAGTTGAGCTTCAAAAATGCCTAAATAAATCCACTAAAGTCTTTCTATTGAGCAACCTCTACTATCGATTGGTCTAGAAATCAACCTCTACTGTCGAGTGGTTCCTATTTCCTATGGTGCCACGTAATTATGGGACACTGGATTCTACTAACGGTCTCATGGCTTTTCTAACGAGGAGATTCCGTATTCATCCCAAAATCTACTCATTGCTAAGTAAAGCTCTCACAAACTAATCATAAACATGAATCATGAAATCATTAGTGGAGAGGCATTCTGCTAACTCATCCTACAAACATTCAAAACACTAGTCCTCACCATAAGGATAGCTCCTTTATCTTGGCTAAGCTTCTACTATCTAGAATCTCATCATATCCCTCTACTAATGGGTCCCCATTTCATATTCCTACACTAATGGGTCATAATTTCATATCCCTCTATAAAAAAAATCATCATTTCATATCCTTCTACTAATGGGTCATCATTTCCTATCCACTAACGGGTATCATAGTCTTATGATCATAACTAGGTGGAGACACATTTCTTTTATTCATTGTTAACTTCAATGAGTTTAGTCCCAAAAATAAAATATAGATAAGAGTATGACCATCACATGTATAAACTTGCAAATCATAACACTATAAAGAAGACTTTCGATAAAACATAGCTTTCATATAACTTCAATATCATTAAAAGAGCATGTCATGTCATGGATATCTCATGATGCAATGCAGTAATACATGAAAATTAGCTTTAATATATTGAAACTTGAAGGAAATATGCATACTCATATGTATCTATGACAACCTACCCAAACTTGAAGTAATCCGTAAACTATTTCACAAATTCATTACTTGAAAACAATAAGATACATGAGTCAGTACACCAATTCATAAAATTAGTGTGATTTAGACTTTATTCAAGTACAATAATAATACATAAAGCATATTAAGTGAAATCAAGCAACCCTATATCAAGTTCATAACCCAAAATTTCATAAGTAGGGAAGAATCATAAATAGCTATGGAATCATAAAAATTGCTAATTATCCATATATGAGAGTTGTAGGATTCACCAATTTAAAGGATAATTTAAGGAACCCATTCATCATCTTCATATCTCTAAACTCTCTAGCTTCCACAATGTAGGAATTCAAGACATAACATCCTTCTCATGGAATTAAATATCATTTTATAATAATATAGACTAACAAAAATCAATAAATTCATAATATAACCATTTGGAATCATTCAAATCAATCCAATATGGTCCTTGTAAAACCCCAATGAGAAAGTCATGAATTTCAACTCAATATGCATCATATGTCATAACATAATACTCATATACTTCACGTGACTAAAAATACATCACACATAACATGATTAAACCAATATCCCAAAACTTCACAACATGCATAAACCTTTACCAAAATAGAATACAAACTTAAGTTTTGTGAGGGAAAGGGCTTCACAAATCAATCCCACATGCCTTAGTCGAAGATTTATGGAACAAATCACTAACTTTGGTGGAAAAACTCAAAATCTAGCCTTGTATTCAATAGAGAACCTTGGGGGACTTGAGAGGATTTTTGGGAATTAGGTTTGGAAGAATGGTTTAGGAATAGGGTCATTTGAGGGTGTTTTAGACTAATATATGGCGTCTGGGAAGTCAAAACGATGTGGCATTTGACTTAATGTGTGAGGAAAGGGATTACCCTTTTTTAAACTAGGTGTACAGTTGCCACTAAAGGCCATTTATGGACTGTCAGTCAATCCACGACTCGTAGAGTTGGTTATATAAACTAGCAGCTTGGCAGTGCTTCAGTAAAATAGGCATAACCTTTTGGTCTAAACTCCAAATGATGTGAAACCAGCTGCATTAGAAATATAATTCAAAAAGCTTTCATTTGAAAGGTTGTACAAAATATAATTCGATGTATACTAAATTATATGATCACCTAAAGTTGATACATATTCAAACTCATGCTAGAACTTAGGAGATTAGAATCGTATGCACTTGATTTGATGGGAGAGGAGCTTCAAATTTCCTGAGGGGTCATGGAGGGTCTAGATAAGGATGTTAAGGGTTAGAGGGAGTAGTAAATGCCCTTAATGATTCCGTCAGTCCAAACTTCCAGAGTCAGTGTATGTGCCTTATAAAGAAACATGATTTGTACTATTATCCGTAAGCAAAGATCCAAAAACCAGTATTTTTGGCCCCAAATTACAAACCGTCTTACAAGTCATATTAGGACTTAAGGGTCACGGTTGGACTCATAGAGTCCATCTACACTTGGTCGAAATTTCTTATTCTCTTGGCCTTATTTTATGAGAGTACTTACGGGCCATATTCCTTTTCACGGGCCATCTGCTAACACGTGAATCACTTTCCTGAAAGCTCAAATTTCTTTCTAGTCAATGCCCTCCACCTAAGAACCTACTTACGATCCGTAACTCCTCCTATGGGTTGTATGTCACCCTCGTACAGTAACCCTAGGTCATTTTATAGGACAATCTTCCTACACTCTTAGGCTCTTAAATTGGGCTCGTTATGTATGTAACAACCCATCTTGAGATGAGAAGTCCCATCTTCTTACACTCTTAGGCTCTTAAATTGGGCTCGTTATGTATGTAACAACCCATCTTGAGATGAGAAGTCCCACAATGGTAAAAGACAAGAGAGATGTTGGGTGTGTAAGTAAAGAACTGGTGTATATTTTGTGAGGTATTTTTTGGGGTGAGCCCAAAGTGATAAATCTATGATAGGCTAGGCCCAAGAGCAAATAATACTTCACAGTGTTGGGCTAGATCGTTATAATGTGGTATTAAAGCCACTCCTGTGTCAGCCTTGTTGATGTGGGGCTAGAGTTCAACTGAGTTTAGGCAAATCCCGATGATGTGGGCTAAACTTTAGTACTAAATCTAAACAAATACCATGCAGTGGGGCGAACCTCAATGAGGACACTGAGTCCATAGAAGGGGTATATGTAACAACCCATCTTGAGATGAGATGTTTTACATCGGTAAAATAGAGGAGAGATGTTATATAATAAAGACTGGTCTATATTCTGTGAGGTGCCATTTGGGGTGATACCAAAGGGATAAATCAATGATGGTCTAGGCCCAACAGCAGAGAATACTTCATAGACTTAGGATAGGTATTTTAACGAGTTCAATTTAAGAGCCTAAGAGTGCAGGAAGATTGGCTTGAAAAATGACCTAGGGTCACTATACAAGGGTGACATATGACCCATAGGAGGATTTATGGACCGTAAGTAGGTTCGTAGATGGAGGGCCTTTATTGAAAGAAATTGGAGTTTTTAGGAAAGTGATTCACGTATTAGCAGATAGCCCATGAAAAGGAATACGACCCGTAAGTAGTCTTATAGAATGAGGCCAAGAGAATAAGAAAATTTGGTAAGTCTAGAAAGAATCTATGAGTCGAACCATGACCCGTAAGTCCTTATACAGCTCATAATATGGTTCATGATTTTTTGGCCAAAAATAATATTTTCTGGATCTTTGTTTACTGATAACTGTACGGCTTGTGTTTCGTTGTACCGCCTATACACTGGCTCTCATAGTTTGGACTGTCAGACTCATTAAGGGTATTTCCTACTCCCTTTGACCCTTAACAACCTTATCTAGACCCTCCATGACCCTTCATGAAATTCCAACCCACTCTCCCATCAAGTCAAGTGCAAATGATTCCAATTGCCTAATAGTACACATCCAATTAGATTCTGTACATCCTACTAAATGAATGTTCTTTAAATTATCTTTATAATGCAACTGGTATCACTCATTCGAAGTTCAAACCAAACTATTATGCCCGTTTTAGTAAAGCACTATCAAGCTGCCAGCTTATATGACCCACTCTATTGGTCGAGGATTGACTTACAGCCCATAAATCGGCTTTTGTGGAAATTGTCCATCTAGTTTTAAAAAGGGTACTTTAGCCCTTACCTTACACCCTAAGCGTAATGCCAAATTATTTTGACTTCCCACATGCCTTATATTAGTCTAAAACTCCCTCAAATAACTCTATTCCTAAACCATTCTTCAAAAATCTAATTCACAAAAATCACCCCAAGTATCCCAAGGTTCTCCATTAAAGACAAGGCTAGGTTTTCAAGTTTCTTCACTAAAGTTAGTGATTTCTTTCATAAATTTTCGGCTAAGGTATGTGGGTTTTATTTGTGAAGCCCTTTCCATCACAAAGTTCATATTCCTATTCTATTTTGAGTTGAAGGTTTATGCATGTTGTGAAGTTTTGGAATATTTGTTTAATCATGTTATTTGTGATGTATTCTTAGTCATGTGAAGTATATGAGTATCATATTATGGCCTATGATGCATATTGAGTTGAAATTCATGACTTTCTAGTTGGTGTTTTACAAGGACCATGTTGGTTGATTTGAATGACTTCAAATGCTTATATTATGAGTTTATTGATGTTTGTTAGCCCGTATTATTATGAAATGTTTTTTTTATTTTCCATGAGAAGTATGATATATATTGAATTCGTATATTATGAATCTTGAGAGTTTAGAGATATGAAAATGATGATATGGATTTCTTAAATTATCCTTTAGTTTGGTGAATCCTACAACTCTTATATATGGATAACTAGTAATTTTCATGATTCCATAGTTATATATGATTCTTCCCTACTTATGAAATTTTGGGTTATGAACTTGCTGGAGGGTTGCTTGATTTTACTAAAATTCGTACTTTATGTATTACTATTATGTATGAATAAAGTCTAAATCACACTATTTTCATGAATTGGTGTATTGACTCATGTATCTTATTGATTTCAAGTAATGGGTTTGTGAATGTCACGACCCAATCCCAGGGCCGTGAATGGTGCCGATAGGACACCCAGACATACAATTATACTGAATCTCCATTTACGATTGCTAAGGGATTTCACAAAAAGTTCGACAGAGTCTCCTCTATTTTTCTAACTAACCCCACCTGCAAACAGCGAGCCTAATAGTACCAGATATAGTCATAAGAACAGATATACAAACACATACGCGGGCCGACAAGGTCACCGCTGCGACAGAGCTGCCCA
>JAOTQJ010021417.1:0-16826 GCA_025642045.1 Solanum sejunctum | reverse complement strand
ATAATTTTTTATGGGGGTGGGGGAGCGGGGCTGGGGGGATGAGGGTCTGGGGTGGAGTAAAAAATTTAAATTTTTCATAAAATAAATTTATTTTGACTAATTAAAAATATTTATTTTACTTTCTTTTTTAACGATAAATAGGTGGAATAGTGTTAGATGATGCGATGTTTTCTTTTTAAAAAATATAAATAGGTGGAATAAGTTTATGATGTGGCATAGTAAGATTGTAAATAAAATCCATGTTACAGAGAGTACATCTCACGCATATGGTTGTTGCACAGCTGTGCCTACTTGATAAAAACGGGCAAGTTGGAGTGCGTATTTGTGCACTTTGAAAGTTTGAGTTCCAACTTAAAATTTCGCTCCAAGTTAAGGGCCAATTTATATATTGTGCCAAAAATAAACTTATTTTTGATAGATGAAGATCTTAGTATTCCAATCCCACACCCAAATTTACTACTCGAAATGCATACAAAAATTCAACTATCTTCTATAGATGAAGAACTAAGTAGAACAATTACGCATAAAAAAGAGAATACACAAATTCGAATAATCAGTCAATAGATGGAGATTCAACCTTTTAATTTGAATCACAATATAAGTTAGAATCTAATACGTTTGATCAGAACCTGATTCAATATTACAGACAAATCTTTAATTATACGCCTTGATCTCATTTTTCCAGTAAAAACTTAATTAATCATCTGCCTTCGTTGATGGTGTCTTCAAACTCGGTAACGAAGAAGTTGCAGGACATAACAATAACTGAAAAAAACCCTAAGAATTCTGTAACGGTGATTGCATTATTTCAGGAAGGAATATATTTTAACCATGATTTCCTCTAACTAATTAATTAGTAGTTTCGTTCTAATGATTATTCTGTAAAACGGAAATATAAAAATCAAATTGGTAGCAAGTAAAATGTAGCTATTTTTAATGTATACCCAAGTAAAATGTACCTATTAAATGACTAAAAATGATTATTTTCACAAATTTCTCATTTTAAAATAGTATACAATATTTCTCGTTCAACCTCAGTTGCAAGAAACATAGCAAAATCACACTCTTCATTGTCTGCCATGGGTCAAATTCACTTACTTTTACATTTTATTTATGTTTTAAGATAAGTGTTAAAAAACACTTGAACATCATTTATTTTTGAGTTTCATATTTAAACTATTAAGAATGTGAGTTTTATATTTAAACTATTATTTATTAATTTGAGAAATATACTTTTTTCTTTTATTTCACTCTCATCATGATGTGTATACTACACTCTCTTTTATATAAAAAAAAATATCACATCACACTCAACATAGACAAAATATTCTACGTGGATAAAAATTAAATAAATTATTGTAACACCCGGTAAAATTATCAAAATATTCCTAGAATGGAGACGTACGCGTAATACATCTTGCAAAGCTCGGATGGGAAATCCGACACAGGATTTGCCATCAGCACGAAAAATTGAGTCAGAAAATGATCTCGATTCGATTTAAGAGCAACCGGGTCAAAAAATAATTTTCACAAAGTTGACCAAAACAGTAAGGGTACACGACAGGGCCGCGATGCAGATCTATCGCAGACCCAAAATAGTGAGGGTACATGATAGCTCCACGACGCGGACCCATTACGGACCCACACTTGTATATTTTCTCCATTTTCAACGAGATTGAATTTTTTAAATTTCACAGGTGCGCGATAGGTCCGTGTTGAGGACCTATTATCCCGACCTGTTCCACCAAAGTTTAAAATTTTAAATCTTTTGAGGGACATTCCAGACTTTTCCCAACTCCTCCTAAACTTGAAACATGACCCCTTTAGGTTGTTTTGATGAGTAAATAGGGTCCAAAACCCCATTCTAAGTCCTTCATCACAACACTTGAAAGTTAGGGCTTGAGAGAGAAGAAAGAAGAATGTGAGATTGGAGAATTCAAGGAGAATTCTTGATGGGTGATTTGAAGAGCTTCATTCCAGGTATGTAATATTAAATAAAAACATGAGATTGTTCCTCCATGTGCCCCATAGATTGTCTTAGATAAGAGTTGAAGGTTCTTGAGTCTACATGCATAATTCCTAACTATTTTCTTGAGAAATTATATTTACTACATGTATTTTTGTATGCTGATGATCATCACAAACTTGTTTTCTTGGATTGAATGTTTTACATAAATTATTGCATAAATCCTACTTATAATTTCTTAAACATTGCATGAAAGAAGATAGAGAATGTGTCTAGAGCCTTGATTGAGAATGTTGGTAGAGATTATGATTGTGATGTGAGAATGATGATGAGTTGATAGAACTTGATAGTCCTAAGAGTTTTCATAAATGAACTCTAATGATTTGTCTATTTCATTGTTCTCTAATGATTGCTCAAGTCCTTGAGCGGTTGATTGAGATGTTGATTGATGACATGATTAGAGTCTCTTTGAGACTGATTGAATGATGAGATGATTAGAGTCTCTTTGAGACTGATTGAATGATGAGAGCCTTCATAAGGTTAAGTTGAGATGCATCATTGAGATGTATTGATTGGATGAATCGTTTTATAAGCATTGATTCATGGAAGGAGTATCGAGCATTGAAAGAGTAAGAGTTAGTCTAACTTGCACTCATCAAACTATGTAGCCAATCATAGGTAAGGATTAGAATCATTACGTCTCATTATGGTTCCCTCTTGATAGAGTCTCTGAAACAATAGAGGACTTAACTTTAACAGATAGCTGGGATCCCTAGTGTATTTGATTCGTCCCCTACCTGGCAAGTATAAGACCGCTGTGGCAACAACGATGACTTGTTGTACAATTACTGGCTTATAAGTGATTGTTTTCAGATAAGAAAAACTCCCAAAAAGTTCTTACCTTGAGTACTCTCAGTCGAGATGTGATAAGATGAGAAGTGATGTGATGAGATAAGTTAAGACGAGTCCTTCTGAGATGAGTCTGATTTGATTGATGAGTTGATTGGTTGATGGGTCACTTGTCTACTCTTTATTCTTTCCTTAGATTTATATTTGACATGTTGATTGGTTCCCATATTGAGTTGATTATTATTTTTATATTGTTCTACCTGTTTTGGTTTCACTCAGCTATTTTACATACCAGTACATTCTAAGTACTGACGTCCCCTTTTAGACTGCATCATATTATGATGTAGATATGCAAGATAGAGGTCATCAGCAGGCGAATCATTGAGGATCTTCGAGCGTTCAGCAGATTGGTGAGCTTCCCCTACTTCGGAGGGTTCATTACATTATTTTTCATCATGCTTTAGAGTTAGAGTTGCTTATCTTTTATTTTGATTGAGGTATCCATGGGTTTGTCATTGGCATCACTTAATAGTGATAGACGCTTCATAGACTACAATCAGATGTTGATGTTGGAACTTGTGAGCTAGTTTCTTTATACTATCCTTTCATTATATTATTATTTGAGACTAGATGATTAGATGTTCTCATTTATTCCTTATGTCTTCTGTTGATTTGTAGAATGTTCAAATAGATGAATGTGATGAGGCTAAGTGATTCGCTTGGGGACTAGCAATAATCTCTAGGTGCCGGCCACGTCTTGGGTCCCCTCCCAGGGTGTGACAATTATACTATTAGTTAAAATTAAATATTAAAGTATTATATTTTAAAAGAAAAAACTTATAAAATAAAATTGACTTTCCCACTTCCTCCCCCGAAGGCTTTTCTCGAAAAAATTCTCTCTAGGCGATTATTCTCTCAAAAAACCCTAACGATGACAACCATACCATTGGTGATCAATTGGTACACCGGCCACTAGGCAAACATCAATGGTGGCTGCTCAAACATGTCTAACTACTAGCGTGTAATGACCCTCTAGGTCATTTTTGTGATCCTAATATTGCAAAGTGATCGTGGGCTATTTATTATTTATTGATGCTAATTGTTCGGTCATTGGGGGAATCATTTGACAATTATATAACTTTTTGAGTTAAACGAGAGGTTATGGCCATAAAATGAATTTTCAGGTAAAGTCCTAGTAAATGGTCTCATAGTAAAATTCTGACGTTCCATCAGCTCGAGAAGTGCTAAATTAGCTAGGAGCATACTCAGTGTAATTATACCAAGTTTTGCAAATTTTAGCCGCCGAACAGGTCAATAATGGACTTTAGTTAACGTCCTTAATAGTCGTACCTCAATTAGAAATTTTGACAGCACTATTGAATCCGAAACATCAACTTTGATCTAGGAAGAGCTTTCATTTGATTTGTAGGGCTTCCGGGTGTATTTTGGCACATTCAATAAACTCCAATATTGGGAAGTGGGACCCACATTGGGATGAAACAACCTTCAATAGGAATTTTGAATACACTGATGAGTTCGAAATGCCAATTCCAATTAGATTTTATATATGAATTGTATTTTTGGGACTCTGGATGAGATCAAAATATTGAAATTAAGTTTGAACAATTGCTGAAAATTAAAAGAGGCGTCACTAACCTAGCCCATTGGGGAGGTGACATATGGAAGGTCGGTTAAGACTAGATATATATGTACCCAATTTCCAGAAACGATGAAGAATGAAGCAAAACTTTGAATTGCGATTTCTCTCTCATTTTTTATTCGATCTGGGTGATTCAAAAGGCTAACTTGTACGCTTTTTCAAGAGAAACATCGTGGAATTGTCAGAAATTGATTTAGGCGCATCGTTTGAGGTAAAAATCTTAGTTTTTTGCTGTATTTTGAGTATATTTTTGGAAACTTCGAGCGACATTGGGGTTAGTCAGATAGGTTAAAACTCATGTAAATTGATCTGGAGCACGTGGATTCACCTTCCAGGTAGAATAGGGTGTCCTTACCTCTAGACTAAGCTAAAATACATATATATTGGGAGTCAATTTGTGGTTGGAAGTCCCGAGTAAGATAAGTATATATGTCGTGAGATTGATAGTTAGTTAGGTCTCTTTCTATGCATTTAAACACCATTGTCAGGATTTACTAATACCTATTTTCCTGGATGGTTGTTGTACCTAGTATATGGAGTAACTATTGTTATTTTGGGCTACTTATGGTTGTTCTAGATTGTACTAGCTATGACCATTATAGTTGCTGAGTTCTAACACTGTAAAACCACAATAAGGCCTGGTAAAGGCTGGATATGGGCTAATGCCCTATGACAGGTATATATTCTAGCATAACTCCTATCTGCATGAATGTGTAGCCTGATGATACTGAGATATGCTGGTTGTGAAGCTATTGTTGATTATACACTATTCTATGAATTGACTCTGGTATAGATACAATTCTAATGGACCACTTTGTTCAGGATACTTATGATACAACCGTACATTGGATTGATTCCGGTATAGATATGAGTTTTCTAGACTTAGTTGTTTTGGATACTTGTGGTATACCTATTGGTTACATTTTGGGTCTGAGACCCCAGTGATTATATATTTGGGGCTAGGCCTCATATCTTGATCTTTCTTGGGTTCAAAACCCATATTTACTCAAAGTACTTGTGATTGACTAGAACATGGTGTATTTGGCTATGGGTGGGCATGAACCTACATTAGTCTGTAAGGCATATACTTATGTATACAACTATTAGTCCTTGTGCATTTGTTATCTCTACCTGAGGCTGGGGTTAGGTAGCATTATCTAAGGTGTAACATACAAATATATATGTTGAATTGTGATATATATATATGTTGTAAGTGTCATCACATACGTTCCCTCTAGGCACGATATGACTTTGGGGTTTTGAATCCGAATAGATTGGTCGAGTGAGGGATTATTTCGATACCTCAAGCCTAGATGACGCTCCCAATTGCTATTCGAGCTCCAGTGGTCACGTTTGAGTGTTTGATACCTAGGAGTCGTACCCCGTGGTCTGACTTCAATAAACACGATTGCGATGCCAAATTGTGAATGTCGATTCTGAGGTCTGAGCACCAGTTAATCTTCCTTGGGTTTGAGACTTGATTGATTTTCCTTAGGTTTGAGGCCCAATTGATTTTCTTAGGGTTTGAGGCCCTATTAATTGTCTTAGGGGGATTCTTTATCTCGTGGGGAAGACATCCCATTGTTCTACATATTGTCAGACCATTTGGCCCTGGTTGACTGCCCTGACTGGAGTCTAGGTCGGGAAGGGGATTCGAGGCCTCATTTGATATTATAGGGATTTGAGGCCCCGTGTAACTATTAGGGGTTCAAGGCTCTACGTGATATTGGTTACTGGATGGTTCGAGGGCCCAATTGATTACCTATGGATCCACATACCTATACACACCCTAATTGTGTGTGGGTGTACCCTTTGGGCTTATGGGGGCTCAGGAGGCATCCAGGCTTAGACACTAGGGCCTTACAGCCACGTACATCTGACCCCTAGATTATGTGATATTGTGAGTTGGGTTTCATGAGTTTTGGTGATTCTAGAAATCAAATTGTGCATGGTTGTACCTTCTAGATTTATGGGGACCTAATCTGCATACATGCATAGATATTAGGGCCTTACTCCCACGTACAACATTATGTCTCAGTTTAGTAATAGCTGTGGCTTGGGTCTACTCTTATTTCCTCAGTTAGTATCATTGAATACCACTTGGATTGGTTCAATTAAAGTTTGGTGATTCTTTAAACATGCTCACTCATTGATTAGAGTTCTAATTTTCTCTATTTACTATAGTTCTCTACATTTGAGCCTTCTATATTTACAATACTTCACTCGATCGACCGGTGATGCATATTGGGTGCTTGTTACCGGTACTCACCTTGACATTTTTGCATCTTCCTATGGTGCAAGTCCAGGTACTAGCTGCGGTTGTTGAGTTAGGTTTCACAGAAGATTTAGGAGACAGTGGTGAGTATCAGCAACTCTGGATATTTTGTACTCTCCTTCTATTTCGACGACCATATTTGTATTCAGACACTGGCCTTATATATGTAGTTTGGATTTATATGTGTAAATCTCTGTTCTAGTTATGTTTGTAGATATGTATATTTTATCTCGAGTCTATAATGGCTCTGTATAGTTGACTTTTAGGTTCTGGGTAGGTTTCAGTTATTTATACTATTGTGTTTGTTATGGTTTGACTAGAGAGCTAGGACAGGTACCCTATGGCTTAGGTAATGGATAGCCTATAGGTGTGGATCTAATAGGTGCCATCATGACTTGAAAGGTCAGCTCATGACAAGATGGTATCAGAGCCTATGGTTCATTGGTCTCATCTGTACAAAGCTATCGTCTAGTAGAGTCTTGTGGATGGGTGTGGAGATGTCTGTGACTTATCTCGAGGAGGCTACAGGATGTTTAAAAAACTTCTTATGTTATTGATTCTGGTTGTTTGATATTTTCAATAGTTCGTTGACATCTTAAAACATGATTTGATTTGCCTTTTCGCGGGTATGTAAGCTCTGGGCAAGGTAGTACTGCATCGTCAATCCCAGATAGGGAGAAGCCCTAAAGGCCATTGAGCAGAGACTGGATACCTTCACGTTTTGGCAGTTGTACGGGAAGAATATAGGAATTGAGATTATGAGAGCCCAGAGACATGCTTCGTAATCAATTACTAGTCTAGCGGTCGCTATGTATGGAACTAAGGGATATGTAGTTGAGGTTGGGAATTTATAACAGAGATATCATACGTTATATGTTATTTCAAGGTTGCATAGGTTGTGAATACTTTTGATAAAGATTATATAGGTGGGATGGGATGTGACTGAGGTAATACTAAGCATGGGTGCTCTTTGTATATCCATATTTGATTATTTAATTATCGGTTTGACCCATTGGGCTTCTTGATGCAGATAAGTATGCTATACCTGGTGAAATTCTGAGTAATAATCACATATGTTATGACTGTACATTGTTAGGGGGCTAATTATAAGTCAAATCCCTATGATTTATACATATGATCCTTTTGTTGTTTGATTACTGTAGTGTGTAGTCGGATGTGAGATTTTCATAGTACTTGAGAGATGGGCTGTTAGTTATACCCCTAGCTACACCTTGTGCCTTTATAGTTATGATCCTATTGTGATAATTGTGTTCATATGCGGTTCTCCTAATTCCTTAGTGACTTGATTGTTAGATAAATGCTATAGTCGGGGGCTTAATTGGGTTGTCTGTTGTTGGATGGGGCATGGTTGCATTATCAACTGAGTTGTTGGCCACTCTGCCCTGGTGACTTGTTGTAATTGTCAGTTGGCTGATGTTATGTTGTTTGGATTCCTGGATATGCTGCCAATGGTGATGTTGATCATTTTGCTGGATTGCCTTGTATTTGAGTTATGATTTTACATTGTTAGTTGTGTTTCTTAGCTTATTTCCTACTTGAGTATAGGTTTCGGGCTTCTTTTGTCCTAGGTCAAGTATTAAGGAAGTGGAATGTCTCTTCTATTAGTGGGGGATCAAGTGTAGCAACTCTTCAGGATGGCGATGTGATAATTGAGACTTCTACGACATAGTCGTTTTGATGGCAGTGAGTCACCAAGTATGTCTTTTGCTGATTTGCCTGGATTGCCTCCAGATAGGAATGTTATGTTGCTATAAAGATTAGACTATTGTTAAATTGAGATTAGGGGAGAGGATATCCCAAAAAAATTGCATTATACCCGACATGGCTATTACTAGATTCTGGTTATGTTGTTGGGCTAATTAATGCCCCTGTTATGTGTACGGATCTGATAATTTATGTGTACTGGTCATATTATTATGGTGGAACTATTGAGGCCCCTACTTGCTTGGACTTGATTTATTACATACTACATTGCTGTGGTTGAGCTGTTATATGTTGAAACAACCATACATTAGGCAGTCAGGGCAATGTGCGTCAGGTTGAATTAAGAAGGTGGGCTATGAGTTATATAACATTGATTTGTTGTAATTCTAATAACTGATTTTGGGGATGGCAAGTATGTGATTAGTATTGTTTCATCTTCTTTACTCGTGGTACCTCGCTTTCGACTGAATGATAATATTTGTTTGGGTACTATGATGGAAAATGTGATGCATACCTGTGTATGAAGGAATATATAAGGAGTCTGCTGGTGTTTAATATAGTGTATTATATGTGGTTCTAATTATATGATGGTAGTGAGGATACGGGTGATTAGTGCCGGCAAAATGAACCCATATTTTGATAACCTGCTCAACTCGCCCATATGTTAGTAGTTTGGGTGAGTGACTTTTTTATGGGTAAAATATGGGTTTAAACCCATATTTAACCCATAGAAATATGAGTATTCATGGGTAAAATATGGGTAAACTATGATTTAATCAAATGGATTAAGCTTCTAACTTTTTCTCGCTCAAAATTCATTATGTTTTTAATTTTTTATTAATGTTTTGTTGACTTAAATATTTTAAAAATATAAATTTAAATAAACTTATTTTCTTCAAATTTAAGAAAAAGAATTTACCTCTAAAAAGTAGAAAATATTTGTCAAAATTTTCCTCCAATTACAAATTACAATTCTTTTCATACTCCACCCAATACCACGATCCCTCCACAAGCCCTCAACCCCCACCCCTTCCACCCCAAAGAAAATTAATTTTTTTTATAAAATCTTTTTTCTTTATAAAAAATTTAAATTTTATTATAGAAGTTGGAAATACGGTTGAAAAACTTGCTATAGTGAGAAAATCCAACAGAATGAGCCATTACAAATTAAGGTTATAAGCATGAAATCAATATGAGAAAAATTAAATTTTGATTTTTTTTAAAAAAATAAATTTTAAAAATATTATTTTTTTAATCCCACTCCAATACTTGACTCTCTCTCAGTTTGAGTATCGGGATTGTATTTCGAATTGAAAGTTGTATGTCAGGTCTCATTAGAAGTTGGGTCCCATGATTAATTTAGAATCGAGAGTGTATCCCAACTTAAAAATCGAATCTCGCATTGATTGTCGAATTTAGTTTTATAATACAATACAATTAAATAAAATATTTTTAATATTTTTCATCCAAAATAAAATAAAGTATTTTATCCATGTTGAATTGTAAAGTAGAGTATTATTTACTCATTAAAATATGGGTAAACTAGTATTTTACCCAATCCATTTCTTATCCAATCCATTTTTACCTACTTAAAATATGAACGGGCTAAATTATGACTTATTTTCTGTTGATCCATTTTTAACCCTCCCAAATTTGATCCAACCCGCCTATTTGCCACCACTATGAGTGATTGGTATGTGTATATCTATCATCATTTTGGAGCTACTACTGACTGTTACATCAATACGCTATTATCACACCTATGATTATTATTGTTATTGTTGACTGATTGAACAACAAGAGAAAAAGGGCTATGCCTTTGCGGTGAAATATAATTACATTAGCTATTGCATGTAACTATGTTAGTATCAATGAGCCAGGAAGCCACCTGGGGTTAAGTTTAAGGATCGTTTGCATAGGGAATAGGAAAAAAATAAGGTCTGGATATGAGGAATATGACTACAGTCGAGGATAATTGCGATTGGCTGGGTGTCAGCTAGTATGTTGAAGGCACGTATATTTAGCCTTTGATGTCCTATTATGTGTTAGCGGATTGAGTTGATGGGTTGAGGTATTATTCTTTCGATAATCCATTATAGATTGTTCTACTAATTCTCGGTTGCATACTGATGAGTCATTATATTTTCGATTAGCTGGGGCGGCTGTAACTGTTGTTTGATGCTGAGCATGCCTAGAACTGTCGTATTCAATGTCTACTTTGAGTTTGGGGTTAGGATTCTTATGTGGTTTGGATGGGAGTCTTCAAGTACTTCATCATTCTTACTTTCACAGACAAAAGTTTAATTAGTGGGGGATGTTGTTATGACCTATAAATATTTTATCAATTTGAACATTTGCGAAGTGATCGTGAGCTATTTATGACTTATTGACAATGATTATTCGATCATTGGGGAAATCGTTTGACAATTACATAGCTTTTTGAGTTAAACTAGAGGCTATGGTCGTAAAATAAATTTTCAAGTAAGCTCCTAGAAAATGACCTTATAGTGATGGTTCCATCAGCTCCAAAATGGCCAAATTATGCTAAGAGCATGCTCCGTGTAATTATATCGAGTTTTAAAAATTTAACTGCCGGAGAGGTCAATAATTGATTTTAGTTAATGTCCTAGGCATACGTGCTTCAAATGAAATTCTGACCGCACCGTTAGACCCGAAATATCGATTTTGGTCTAGGAGGACCTTTCGTTTGATTTTTGGAATTTCTGGGTGTGTTTTGGCCCCTTTAGTAAACTTCAATATTGAAAAATGGGATCCATATTGGGATGAAATGACCTCCAATGGAAATTTTGACTACACTGTTGAGTCCAAAATACCGTTTCTGATCAAAATTCACATAAAATTTATATTTTTGGGACTCTCTATAAGGTAAGAGCATTAAAATTAAGTTTGGACAGTTACTGAAAATTAAAAGAGGCAGCTCTGACATGGCCTACTGGGGAGGTGACACATTGCAAGTCGGTTAAGACTGGATATATATGTATCTAATTTCCAGATATAGTGAAGAATGAAATAAAACTTTGAATTGTGATTACTCTCTCAGTTTTGATTCAATTAGGCGATTCGAAAGACTGACTTGTGCGTTTTTCATGAGGAACATCATGGATGTGTTGGAAATTGATTTAGGCGCGCTTTTGAGGTAAAAATATTTATTTTCAGGTATATTTTTGAGTATATTTTTGGAAACTTCGAGTCGCTGTTTCTTATTCATTTTGAGTTGGAATTTGGTGAACTTTGCATCTATTTTGTGTATTTTTGCAAGATGCACATTGTGGTAATGTCAGAATTAATTGATAGTCCTCTGTTTAGTGCAAAAATCTGATTTTAGGTGTTGGTCATGTTATGGTTTTTTCAGAAAATGCAATATATCATATATCAGCCTTTTTTTAAAATCAAAATTAAGGCGAAATTTGGGCCTGACTTATACTACTTTTGGAGACCTATGCCGTAGTATATTTAGATTCTATTAATTTGACTGTATCTATAAGAAATTTGGTTGGGAAGTAGCTGAACGTATATGTACTTTTTGATAAGAAATGTCATTTGTTTTTGGGCTGTTTATGATTATTTTGTGCGTCATTTTGAGCTCAATTTTTGGCTATAGTCTTAGGGTGACGTAAGGATCATTTTATGGGGGTTATTTTGATAGTTTGGGTGTGGGCTCTATTTTTTCCATTTTAGTCATAATTGACCTATTCTCCCCAATTTCTTGAGATATTATAGCCAAAATCGCTATAATTACATTATGATTCATATTTTGACAGCTAAGCAACATTTAGAGTTAGTCAGACAGGGTAAAACTCATGTGAATTGATTCAGAGCGCGCGGATTCGTGTTTCAGGTGGGCTAGGCTTTCCTTACCTTTAGACTGAGCTGAAATACATATATATTGGGAGTCAGTTTGTGGTTGGAAGTCCTGAGTAACATATGTATATATATCGTTATACTTATTGTTAGTTAGGTCTCGTTCTATGCATTCAAACACCATTATCAGGATTTATTAATACCTATTTTCTTGGATGGCCGTTGTATTTAGTATATGGGGTAACTATTGTTGTTTTGGAGTGCTTGTGGTTTGTTATGGATTATACTAGTTGTGATCACTACAGTAGTTGAGTTCTGGCGCTGTAAAACCATGATAAGGCCTTGTAAAGGCTGGATATTGGCTAATGCCCTGTGACAAGTGTGTATTCTGGCTTATCCCTATCTTTATAAATGTATAGCCTGATGATATTAAGATATGATGGCTATGAAGCTATTGTTGATTATATACCATACTATGGATTAACTCTGGTAAAGATATGATTTTGATGGGCCACTTTGTTTAGGATACCTATGATATAACCATGCATTTGATTGATTTTGGAATATAGATATGACTCATCTAGGCTTGGTTGTTCTAGATAATTGTTGTATACCTATTGATTACATTTTAGGTCTAAAACGCCAATGATTACATATTTGGGGCTAGGTCCCATTGGTTGATTTTTCTTGCATTTACAACCCAGTTTTGCTCAAAGTACTTGTGATTGACTAGAACATAGTGTATTTGGCTTTAGGTTGGCATGACCCTACATTAGTCTGTGAGACATATACTTTTGTATACAACTGCTAGTCCTTGTGCATTTGTTATCTTTACCTAAGGCTGGGGTTAGCTAGTGTTATCTGAGGGATGGTGACATATGGATGTGTGGGCTGGATTGTGTGGTATATATATGTTGTGAGTCTCGTTACCTACGTTCACTCTGGGCACAATATGACTTTGGAGCTATGAATCTGGATAGATTGGTTGATTGAGGGATTATTCGATAGCTCGAGCCTAGATGATGCTCCCCGTTGCTATTCGAGCTTCGATGGTCACGTTTGAGTGTTTGAGACCCAAGAGTCATTCCCCATGGGTCCGAGACTGGTGACCACAACTGATATGCCAGGTGGTGGATGCCAATTCTGAAGTTTGAGCACCAGTTGATCTTTCTTGGGTTTGAGGCCTAGTTGATTTTCCGTGGGTTCGAGGCCTAATTGATTTTCTTTGGGTTCGACGCCCTATTGATTGTGCTAGGGGAATTCTTTCTACTGCGGGGGATATGTCCCACTATTATATATATTTCCAGACCATCTGGCCCTGACTGATTGTCCCGACCAGAGGCCAAGTCGGGAAGAGGGTTTGAGGCCTCATTTGATATTATAGGGGTCCGAGGACCTGTGTGACTGTTAGGGCCCCAAGGCCTCATATGATACTAGTTATAGGATGGGTCAAGGGCCCGGTTGATTACCTGTGTATCCACACACCTATACATACCCTAATTGTGCATGGGTGTATCCTTTGGGATTATGGGGGCTCAGGGGGCGTCCACGCTTAGACATTAGGGCCTTACACCCCTGTACAACTAACCCTAGGATCATATGATATTGCGAGTTTAGTTTCATGACTTTTGGTGATTCTATCAATTAGATTGTGTGTGGGTGTACCTTTTGGGTTTATGGGGGCCTAGTCAGAGTACGACCATAGATATTAGGGCCTTACACCTGCATACAACACTATGTCTCAGTCCGGTGGTTGTTGTGGTTTGGGTCTACTCGTGTTTCATCAGTTAGTATCATTGCATATCCCTTAGATTGGTTCAGTTAGGATTCTATGATTCTCTAGACATGCTTACTCTTTGATTATAGTTCTGTTTTCTCCATTTATTGTTGTTATCTATATTTGAGCCTTCTATATTTATTGTACTTCACTCATTCGACCGATGATGCATATTGGGTTTCTGTTACTGGTACTCACCCCTACATTCTTGCATCTTCCCATGGTGCAGCTCCAGGTACTTGCTATAGTTATTGATTTAGGGTTTTATAGAAGATTCAGGAGACAGTGGTGAGCATCAGCAACTTTAGATATTCTGCAATCTCCTTCTATTTCGATGACCATCTGTTGTATTCAGACACTGGCCTTATATATATAGTTTGGATTTGTATGTGTAAATTTCTATTCTAGTTATGTTCGTAGATATGTATATTTTATCTTGAGTCTATAGTAGCTCTGTACAGTTGATTCCAGGTTCTGGGTAGGCTTCAGTTATTTATACTATTGTGTTTACTGTGGGTTGACTAGACACCTAGGACAGGTATCCTATGAATAGGGTAATTGGCTTGCCCTGTTGGCGGGATCTAACAGGTGCCATCATAACTTGAAGGTCGGGTCATGACAAGGTGTGAATAGCACAATGATGATGACTTATGTGGTGTCCCTACAACCATTGATGGAGAAGAAACAACCACTTCCTAGAAAGAAAAATACGTGCCTACATGGTGAGCTACGCATAGTATGGGAAAAGGATGAGATTGGGTAGATAATTAAGATTGAGGATTTACAATATGCGATGATGGGAATTTTTTTTTGTAGATGGCTGGTGTTACTCCCCAGCGCAGGCAAGTGTACATGGTCTGAATAAGTAATATAGTGGCCTTGAGTAAGGGCCGCAATATCGAACCCAAAGGATTTAAATAAAAATTGGTAAACAATCCAAGCTATTATGTTTAGGGTGTTTTTAGTCAAAATTGTGGAAAGATTTGGGCAAAAATTAAATAACTAATTAAAATACTAAATTAGACTGGCTTGTTGTTAACTATCAAATTAAGAGCGATTTCAAGATTGTAACCTTATCGACACTGTTTTAGTCTCACAGTTCGTACATATGTCTGGGTTCCCGACTACTAATTCATAAAGTTAAAATTACCCAAATAGGGTTGCACGCCTTTGTTGGTCTACCGTTATTGACTGCCTAACTACATCATTAGACTGTGCTTTAACATTATCTTCCTATATTATGAACCAAGCGGGGTGTAAGGGTAGTTGTCACAGATCTCCCTTATGAATCAATCTAGTTTCCGAGTCGAACAAGTTTTCCTATACTACTGTGTTCTATCTATTCTAACATCTCTCAAATTCAGAATGGACAACAAGTTTACTCCCTAGTTGTTCAGGCTTTGAAGTATAGATTTAAGTAGTACGAGCAGTCAAAACAAACCCATTCACATATGTCAAAAATCAAGAACTAAAATATTGTCTATGGCTACAACCCCAAAATATCGGAGAACTAGCCACTCATAGTAGGTTCAAACATCATGAATAAGTATAAAATTATTAACAACCAAGAAAACAAAAATGACAACTAACCAAAATAGACCTAGAAAGAGTTGTTATTCGTCTCCTCTACATTCTTGCTAAAACTAAATATGAAAAAGCTTAAAACAAAATATAACTTAAAATTCGTAATTAAATTTTTTTCTCATGCATCTTTAAATTCCATGACATGGACAGGCATGATTTGAGTAGGACTTCGCTTGTTGAATGGATCGATTTGCACTATTTTTGCATAAGTTCGCGATGTGGACTGTGCAATATTTCCTATTTTGCGCCTTTTTCTTCTCCTTTTCAACTTGCACAACTTTTACCCAGGTCTGCAATGCACACTTGAGTATTTTTGCTGGTTTAACTGATTTTTCTCCTTCAGTTCTGAGTTGTGTTCTTCCTCCTTATCCGAGTCTAACTCCGGGATAGCATAATTTGATTAGAATCTCCAAAAACACAAACAAATAGTGCACATAACCCTAGATTAGCAAAATAAATGAAACCAGACTGCAAACACCTAGACTCTATTGATTTACCCTCTAACTAGGCCATATTTATGGGTATTTTTGGCTAGCTCGGCATATAAATATGCCTTATGCAGAATTGTAGTTAACAACTCATCTAGTCACTAACCTCAGATGATTAGTGCCCTCAACAGAAGAATTACCCATGCGCACCAGTAAGAACCCAGACAAAGGATTAAGAATGGGTACACAATCAACTCTCTCTTTCCCAAAAGATGTCTTATGTTGCTTCTAGTTCCCATAGGCTTGACCTTAATGTATGACTTCAACCTAGTTAGAATCTAACTCAAAGGATCACATAGGTCTTTTATTTGGTTGTAATGTAAGCGAAGGGCTGGTGGGGTACATTTGTGGATACAACTAACATGTCTCAATTCCTAAGCGCTTATAGCTTACACTAAAATTTTTACTCCATCACCTTTAAGCCTCCTAATTCAACACCCTTTATTGTATCTATAAAGCATAGAACTTCAGAATACTATCTACTATTTAATTTTTTTTATTACTAGTATTATTTTTTTCTTATATATATATTCTTTCAAAATAGTGGCCCCGTGAGATGGGTCCGCGACACACACTAGTCGTGGACCAACATTAGTTGGGGCAATGTCACGACCCAACCCAGGGGCCGTGAATGGTGCCGATAGGACACCGCGACAACCACTTATACTGAATCTTTACTT
>JAOTQJ010021406.1:0-16826 GCA_025642045.1 Solanum sejunctum | reverse complement strand
AGATGGAGACTTGAAGCTTAAAGAAGAACCTTGAAGAGCCTTAGCTTAAGATGAGGGTTTGGGACTTGAATTTGGAATGTTTAGGATGATATGAGGGTGAAATATGGCTAAGTATAGATAAAAAACGTTGGGAATAGTTAGGCCCAAGACCTAAACATCTTGGATTGAGATAGAAATCACTGCCAGCAAAATACACAGGTCCGTGATGAAGACCTATCACAAAGGCCAAATTTACACATGTCTACGATAGCTGCGTATCGCAGCACTATTGCAGATTGATTCTGGATAACAAAATTTATGAAAAATTAAATTGATAATCGTTTTCTCTTAAATTGGGGTTAGACCCTTATACCCATAATTTTGACCCTCAGAACAAGAATATTAAGTCATATTTTTGAAATAAAGAATGGATTTTGAGATATATAGAATTTAAAATTCTGGGCATTCTGAGGCACATTTTTGGGCACTTTGGGGTCGTTTCAATATCTCCCACCTTAGGAACATTCGACCCCAAATGTGAAAGAGACGCACAAGGTAAGAATGATCATAAACTAATCAGCCCCAACTAAAATGCAACATTATATTTAAAACACCATTTTCAAAATCTCAACATGAGTGTAAAATCATCATGGCTTGCCAACTTAAACATAAATGCATATAAATGACATAGGGGCTAAAACATAAGACTTTAATCACAGAGGGGACTTAGAATTAGCACCTTAGTCTTAAGTAGAGTGGAAAAGATAAGAATACTACTTTTGCATATCCACTTTGGCCTCCCAAGTAGCACTTTCAATTTGTTGGTTCCTCCAAAGGACCTTAACGGATGCCACCTCCTTGTTCCTCAATCTCTTTACTTGCCTATAAAAAATCTTAACCAAAACCTCCTCATAAGTCAGGTTATCCACAGCAACACCCACAACATCAATAGGCAAAGTAACATTAGGATCATTAACACATTTTCTCAACATTAAGCCATGGAACACTGGATGAACTAAATTCATTTCACTAGGAAACTTCAACTTATAAGCAACCTTGACAACCCTTTTCAAGACCTTATAAGTTCCAACATATCTTGGACACAACTTCCCTTCTTTACCAAAACAGGCTACACCTTTCATTGGAGAAACCTTCAAGTAAACCCAATCACCCACTTTGAATTCAAGGTCTCTTCTTCACACATTGGCATTAGATTTTTGACAACTTTAGGCCATATTTAACCTTTCCCTAATCATCATAACCTTCTCAAGTGCATCCATAACCGGATTCGCTCCCATAAAGCCACCTCTCTAATCTCAACCCAACCAACCAGTGATCTACAATGTCTCCCTCAAAGAGCCTCAAATGGAGCCATAGCGATGCTAAAGTCATAGCTATTGTTGTAGCAAACTCAATGAAAGGAAGATGGTCATCCAAACTACCCCTCAGCTCCAATATACAAGACCTTAGCATATCCTCAAGTATTTGAATGGTTCTTTTGGCTTGGCCATCCGTTTAGGGATGAAAGACTGTACTAAGGTGAACTTTTATACCAAGACCCCTTTGAAAAGACATCCAAAAGTGAGAAGTGAATTATGAACCACGATCCGATATGATGGACAAAGGAACCCCATGCAACCTTACTAACTCATGGATATACAACCTTCCATATTCTATAACCCATATGTGTTCTTAACAGGTATAAAGTGAGCCAATTTTGTCATCCTATCAACCACCACCCTAATAGAATCAAAACCTTTTCTAGTATTGGGCAACCCAACCAAAAAAACCATATTAATCACCTCCCACTTCCAAGTAGGAATCTCTCTTGTCTTGGGTAAGGCCACCTGGCCTTTGATGTTCGGCTTTGACTTGTTGACAACTATGGCAACTGAAAATGAATTTGGTAATGTCCTACTTCTTGCCTCCCTACCAATACACTTCTCTCAAGTCTCTATGCATTTTTTGTGGAACCAGGGTGGATAGAATAAGATGAATTGTGGGCCTCATCAAGGATTTTCTCCCTCAAACCATCAATGCAAGGAACACAGAATCTAACTTGGTACCTAAGAGCACTATCATCCCCTTGGGAGAAAACCTCTACTTTGCCCTCTTTCACGACCTTCAGTTCAAGCAAGGAGGAGTCAAGATCTTGTTTTGCTATAGCCTCATGAACCAATGAAGACTTAGACCCATAAACAACAACCATACCATCATCACCAACCTTTTCCAACCTAAAACCTAATCCAGCCAATCTATGCACCTCCCTAGCAATTTCCCTATTACCACTATCCACATGAGTTAGGCTACCCATGGACACCTGACTCAAAGTATCCGCCGTCACATTTGCCTTACCCGAATGATAATGCACTGTCATATGATAATCTTTGAGAAGTTCTAGACACCTTCTTTGTTTCAAGTTGAGATCTCTTTGAGTGAAGACATATTGGAGGCTCTTATGATTGGTGAAGACATCAATATGCACCCCATATAAGTAATGACACCAAATCTTTGATGCAAACACCACAACAACCTATTCAAGATCATGGGTAGGGTAATTCCTCTCACGCACTTTGAGTTGCCTAGAATAATAGGCAATGACCTTACTATTTTGCATTAGCACACAACCCAAGATATTTCTAAATGCATCACAATGCACAATAGAACCCTCAAGCCCATCTGGTAGTGACAATATAGCAGTAGAGACAAGCCTATCTTTCAATGTTTGGAAACTCTTTTCACATTCATCGGACCACACAAACTTAGACTTCTTTTGAGTTAATTTAGTTATAGGGGAAGCAATGGAGGAGAACCCATTCATAAATATTATATAGTAACCCACAAGGCCAAAGAAGCTCCTAATATCTGACAGGATCAATAGTCTAGGCCAATTTCTTATCACAACAATTTTCTTAGGATCCACTTTTATACCATCCCTCGACAAAACATGACATAAGAATGCAACCTCCTTCAACCAAAATTCATACTTGTAATATTTGGCATACAATCTCTCCTCCCTAAATCTTTACAACACAACCCTATGCTCCTCCCTACTATATGAGTAGATCAAAATATCATCAATGAAGACCATAACAAAGGAATCAAGGTAAGGTTTGAAGACCCTAATCATTAGGTCCAAGAAGATGGATGGTGTATTAGTCAACCCAAACGATATCACAACAAACTCATAATGTCCATATATAATCCGAAAGGCCATCTTACGAATATCATACTCCGTCACCCTCACTTGATGATACTCGGACCTAAGATCAATTTTAGAGAAGAGGCTAGCCCCTTGCAATTGGTCAAACAAATCATCAATCATTGGAAGAGCATACCTATTCTTAATGGTGACCATATTGAGTTGTCGATAATCAATGCACATTCTAAGTGATCTATCCTTCTTTTTCACAAAGAACAGCGGAGCACACCAAGGTGATTGACTAGATCTAATAAATACCTTTTCCAACAAATCTTTAAATCGCTCCTTTAACTCCTTCAACTCCACTAGGGCCATACAGTAAGGAGGAATGAAGATAGGTTGAGTATTAGGAAGGAGATCTATTCCAAAATCTATCTCCCTTTTGAGAGGGATATTAGGAAAGTCATTTTGGAAGGCATCAAGAAACTCATTCACAATGAGGACTGACTCAATCGAAAGGACTTGACTCCATATCTTTAACACTCATAAGATAATATGAACATCCTCTAGAAATCAACTTATGGGCTTTAATACATGAAATGAATCTACCCTTGACCACCACATCTTGACTTTCCCACTCAAGGATGGGTTCATTGGGAAATTAAAACTGGACACTATGGGTTACACAATCAATAGAATCACAATAAGCATGCAACCAATCCATCCCAAGTATGACATCAAAATCAACCATGTCTACTTCAACAAGATCACATGGCAATAACTTATGAAAAATGCATATGAGACAACTCCTATAAACATTCCTAGCAATAATAGAGGCACAATACGAGTAGACACTTCATATGACTCATGAAACAACTCATGGACAACATGTAACTTTTTAGCAACAAAAGGGGTAACAAAGGAAAAAGTGGCACCCAGATCAATCAAAGCATAAACATCAAAGTCAAGGATTTTCAACATACCGGTAACAACAATGGGGACCTCACCAACCCCTTGCCTTCAATGTAGAGCATAAATTCGATTGAGCCTTGGGGTACCACCTTGAGGACCACTTCTCCCCAATGGGACCGCATTAGCACCCCAGACCTTGCCATAGTTTCTTAGGCAATCTACCTTCTTGTGACCAAGTCCCCACATTCATAGCATGCATTAGAACCCTTCAAACATGGGTCTCCGTGGTTCCTTCAACATTTTGGGCATGCATCAATAGGAGCCACACCACAAACATATTGAGGCCTAGGGAAGTCATTGGCAAATCCCTTATTAGTAGCATGAGGAGGCCCTTCGCCTTGACAAGATTAGACTTGAAAAGGTCGAATTAAATGTTTATACAGACCAAGTCCTTAAAGACATTTCTTCTCAGCTTGATAAGGGAAAATTGGCTTCTTTTCCCAAAAATGATCATTTGGTAGAACCTAACTTTTGCAGGAGAGGAACCTAAAGAAGCTGATTCTCTTCAAGAAACTTAACCTGTTGTCTCTACCATGAAATCCCTGAGTCAACATATTCCTATTAAAATGGTTATCAAAAAAAATTTTGTTCTTAACAAAGTTGCACTACTTGACAGTGGAGCAGACTGTAACTGTATTGTTAAAGGCCTTATACCTCTAAAGTACTTAGAAAAAAGTACTACTCATCTGTACTCTTCCACAGGAGAATGTATGACGATTAATGATAAGCTTTCTAAAGGTCATATTTGTAATAGTAATATCTATTTTACAAATGACTTTGTTATAACTGAAGATATCAATGAAGATATTATTTGGGACTACCTTTTATTAATCAGTTAAAACCTTATACTGATAATTTTGATGGTATCCATTCTATTATCCTTAGTCAAAAGGTTTTCTTCCCCTTTGTCAAAACTCTTTCTCCTAAAGAAAGTTCTTTAATTAAAGAAAAAACTATATTTAAGGTTAGTAGACTCTCTTCTTATATCTAATTTTTAAAGTAAGATATTAAAATTGAAAGAATAAAGCAAATTTTGAAACCCCCGGGGATTGTTGCTAAGATCAAATCCCTTAAAAAAACTTTTGAAAAAAAAATTTGCTTTGAATTTCCTAATGCTTTTTGGGAAAGAAAAAGGCACTCTATTGAGCTTCCTTACATAACTGGATTTGATGAAAAGGATATTCTTACCAAGGCTAGGCCTATTCAAATGAACCAAGGAATGATGGAAGTTTGTAAAAAGGAAATTGATCATTTGTTAAAAATTGGTATCATTCGTCCCTCTGATTCGCCCTGGAGTTGTGCTGCCTTTTATGTTAATAATAGTGCAGAAAAGGAAAGAGGAGCACCAAGGCTAGTAATTAATTACAAGCCCCAAAAATCTGCATTAAAATGGATTAGACATTTGATTCCTAATAAAAGGGATCTTTTAAAACGAACCTATTAGGATAATCTTTATAGTAAGTTTGATATGAAGTCTAGTTTCTGGCAAATCCAAATTACTGAAAAGGATAAATATAAAACCGCATTCAATGTTCCTTTTGGCCTCTATGAATGGAATATTATGCCATTTGGAATGAAAAATGCCCCTTCAGAATTTCAAAACATTATGAATGGTATTTTTACTCCTTATAGTTACATGTCTATTGTTTTCATTGATGATGTGCTTATATTTTTTGAGGACATAGATTCTTATTTTAAACATCTTAATACTTTATTTTAAATTATTAAAAACAATGGTTTAGTGGTCAGTGCGAAGAGCTATCCTCTTGGATAACTTACATAATCTCAATTGCGTTTCCTGGTGCAAAAATGTCGAATTATTCCCTAAATAGTTAAAGTGTCCTTCGGTATCAAGGTAGTCATAAACCTATTTCCAGAGCCATAGAGTTCTCTAATAAATTCCCTAACGAAATCAAGGATGAAACGCAGCTCTAGAGATTCTTAGGAAGTCTTAACTATGTTAAAGACTTTATTCCTAATATTAGACAGGTCTGTGAACCCTTATATAAAAGACTTAGGAAAAATCCCTCACCATGAAGCAAAGAGCAAACCAATAGTGTTAAGAAGATAAAAACTTTAGTTAAGAACCTTCCATGCTTAGGGATCTTGAACCTTGAAGCCTTTATGATTGTTGAAACCGATGCCTCTGACATAGGTTATGGAGGTATTCTTAAGCAAAAGGTAAGTCTTGATAGTTGTGAATAACTGGAGAGATTTACTTCAGGAGTCTTGAACTCTACCTAGAAAAATTATAGTACTATTAAAAAGGAAGTCCTTTCTATAGTGCTATGTATCACAAAGTTTCAAGATGATTTGATAAATAAAGAATTTTTACTTTGGGTTGATTGTAAATTGGCTTAAGAAATTTTGAAAAAGGATGTTAAAAATCCAGTTTCAAAACAAATATTTACTGGATGACAAGCTCTACTATATATCTTTGGTTTTCAAATTGATTTCATAAAAGGAGAAAATAATTCCATTCCT
This sequence comes from Solanum sejunctum, assembly GCA_025642045.1. Taxonomy (NCBI): domain Eukaryota; kingdom Viridiplantae; phylum Streptophyta; class Magnoliopsida; order Solanales; family Solanaceae; genus Solanum; species Solanum sejunctum. Next base: position 10,249 of record JAOTQJ010021406.1, on the reverse strand, counting down.
GATTTCCTAACCAGAGAATTTCTTCAACATCATGAAGCCCTCTAAGCCTAATGGCCATCCTTTTCACCTTTACCTTCTCCACAAACAAAAAGCAAATTCACTATTTTATCAGATCTCCTGAATATCAAAGGTCCAACCCTGGAGCAGAATCTAGCACAAAAGATAGGTCAGTTGTACAATAAAAGAAAAGCTACAAAATGAAGATCCCTGAGTCATTTGCTCAAGTAGTGGATCCTAAAGTAACAGAACAAACAATTTCATCAACTCTTATCAAAGAGGAATCTTTTGATTTTATTACTTTAAAGGTAATACCATTATTAGCTCCTGATAAAGAATATGAAACCTGCAAGGTGATGGATCTACCCAAAGCCTGTTATAAAAATAACAACTATGTGGATAGCAGAGACACCATGGTTACTATGTTGTTCTATAAAGCAGTTTTAGTGGATACTGACTCCATTAAAGTCGAACATACTTATAACGAAAAGAACCCTGAGTTCATCCAATTCTCAAGATGTACCATTAAGAAAATCTTGACTCCTTTTGAATTGTTGGTAGATCATTTGCTTACTCCTATCCCTCTCAGCATGAATCATAGGCCTCAGACCTATAATTGGTGTACCTATAAGGAAGCCTGGTTCAAGTTTATGTATCTCAGACCAGGACATACTTAGTTTATCAAATATTGTCCAGAGATAGCAACAACCATTATTCTTGGATGGTTTTACGACTGGTGGAAGAATTTTGGAGGAAACAGAGAAATCTTCCCCAAACAATTCCTATCTAGATTTGGAGAATGACAAATCAAGCAGGAGATATCCACTCTACCAATGCACATCAAAATGTGTAAGTTCTTTATTTAAAAAAGGATTTCTTATATCTTATTAGTTGGGATTTTTCCATTACTGAGCTAGAACGAATAAGGTACTTATCCAAAGACATAAAAATCAAAGGACGAGTTCCAAAACCTAAGTTCTCAGGCACCGAAAGTGTTACAGCAAGTCCATCCAAATCCTCCAAGTAAGAATTGAAGAAAAATCTTAAAAAAGCATTAGTTGACATCGCCAACCAAGAGGAGTCAGCCAAAATGCAATATATCGCTGAAGCTTCTTCGGATGAAAGCAACAATAGCGATATGCATTTTCCTAAGGGAATGGCATGGGCCTACCAAGAAGCCTATTATGAATAAGAAGTTGACCCTAGAGGAAAATTAGAGGTTCAAAGAATCAAAATTACTTTTCCCTAAAGGATATTTACTATTCCTAAAAGGAATCCAAAGTTGGCATTGTTCCAAGACAAAATGGAAATATGATGTCCCACTTATTAAAGGAACAGGATTCCTTATCTTTGAAGTAGGGATGCCCACTCTTGTCCTGTAAAGGTCTCTATCTAAGGGACCCCTACTTTTCTATGGGCAACATCTTAGCCATCCACATGTACGCACTAGATGTACTTACTTTTCTTTCAAGGTCTATTTAAGGCTCTCACTTGTATACTTAGAGGCAGTTCGAAAATTCCCCCTTAGAGATTTTCTTGCAATCCTCCCTACTACTATAGATCGCCCTTGTAATCCTCTACTCTTGTAATTCTCCTTCATGTTTTCTGGAATAAACTTCTTTTAGGTAAGCTTCTTTACTATTTTGTATTACTATTTTTAAATATTTACTTAAATTAGAGTTCCAAAAAGATACGCTCAGGACACTCCTTTCGCAGTTAAACTATTTTGTTTTTGATCCTTACAAGTTGCTTGAAAATGGCTGACCAACGTCTTAAACCGGGTATTACTTGGAACCCTTACATAATAAGAGAGAGAAAAGTACCTCATACATAGTAGAAATGATATAAAACATGATAATGAGGAATAATATTAATCAAAATTATAACAAAGATCCTTATAAAATGATCATAAAGAAATCGAAAAATAGGCACCGGACAATTTAGATATTTAGCTACTCATGCTAAATATGTTTACTACCATCTTGGCTCTGATAACAACTTGTAAGGATATTCATACTGAGAGGGATAGAGTAAGCAAATGATCTACCGACCATTCAAAAGGAGTCAAGATTTTCTTGATGGTACATCTTGAGAACTGGATGAACTCAGGGTTCTTTTTATTGTAAGTGTGTTCAACATCAATGGAGTTGGTATCCTTTAAAGCTGCTTCATAGAACAACCTAGTAACCATGGCGTCTCTGCTATCCATATAGTTGTTATTGTTATAACAGGGTTTGACTAGATCCATCACCTTGCAGGTTTCATATTCTTTATCAAGAGCTAATAATGGTATTACCTTTAAAGTAATAAAATCAAAAGATTTCTCTTTGATAAGAGTTGATGAAATTGCTGGTTTTATTACTTTAGGATCCACTACTTGAGCAAAGGACTTAGGGTTCTTCATTTCCTAGCTTTTCTTTTATTGTACAACTGACCTATTTTGTGCTGGATTCTACTCTAGGGGTTGGACGTTCGATCTTCGGTAGATCTTATGAAATGGTGAATTTGTTTTTTTTTTTGTGGAGAAGGTAAAGGTGGAAAGGATGGCCTTAGTTGAACTAGACCAGGTGCAAAAGGCCTGACTGCAGGCCTCTCTTCTTTGGCTCCTTTGAATGGAGAATTTGGCATGGAGGGCTTCATGATCCTGAAGAAGTTCTCTGTTTAGAAAATCAGGAAGGGAATTGTTTTCTCCTTTTATGAAATCAATTTGAAAATCAAAGCTAGATAGTAGAGCTTGCCATCTAGCAAATATCTGTTTTAAAACCAAATTTTTAACATCCTTTCGCAAAATTCTGTTAGCTGATTTACCATCAACCCAAAGTAAAATTTTTTTATTTATCAAGTCATCTTGAAACTTTGTGATACACAACACTATAGAAAGGACTTCCTTTTTAACAGTACTATAATTTTTCTGGGTAGAGTTCTAAACTCCTGAAGTAAATCTCAACAGTTGTTCATGACTATCAAGACTTACCTTTTGCTTAAGAATACCTCTATAACCTATGTCAGAGCCATCAGTTTAAACATTCATAAAGGCTTCAGGGTTTGGGATCCCTAAGCATAGAAGGTTCGTAACTAAAGTTTTTATCTACTTAACACTATTGATTTGCTCTTCACTCCATGGTGAGGGATTCTTCGTAAGTCTTTTATATAAGGGTTCACAGACCTATCTAATGTTAGGAATAAATTCTTCAACATGGTTAAGACTTCCTAAGAATCTCTGGAGCTGCGTTTTATCCTTGATTTTGCTAGGGAATTTATTAGAGAACTCTATGGATCTACAAATAGGTTTATGACTACCTTGATACAAGTCATGATCCAAAAATCTAATAGAAGTTTGGAAAAGCTTGATTTTCTTGGCACTGACCACCAAACCATTGTTGTTAACAATTTTAAAGAAAGTATTAAGATGTTTAAAATGAGAATCTATCTCCTCAGAAAATATAAGCACATCATCAATGTAAATAATAGACATGTAAATATAAGGAGTAAAAATACCATTCATAATATTTTTAAATTTTAAAGGGGAATTTTTCAATCCAAATGGTATAACATTCCATTCATAGTGGCCAAAAAGAACATTGAATGCAGTTTTATATTTATCCTTTTCAGCAATTTAGTTTTGCCAGAAACCAGACTTCATATCAGACTTGCTATAAAGATTAGCCTTATAGAGTAGGTATTTACATACCAGTCAACCTTTATTTTATTCTTTAGATCAGTCCAAAGAAGTTTCAGTGCCTTCAGGTCTGGAGACTAATTGTCTTCGGCCTTGATGACTCCAAGACTGGGCTCAGAATAATGTCTAGGGGGTTCCATGTCCAACTCGGTAGGTACTACTCATCTGTACTCTGCCATAGAAGAACGTGTGAAGATTAATTTTTAGCTTTCTAAAGCTGATAAGTACCTTATCCATTCTAACTCAGTAATGAAAAAATTCTAACTAATAATATATGAAATTCTTTTTTGAATAAAGAACTTACACATTTAGATATGCATTGGTAGAGTGGATATCTCCTACTTGATTTATAGGCTTCTTGGTAGGCCCGTGCCATTTCCTTAGGAAAATACATATCGCCATTGTTGCTTTCATTTGAAGAAGCTGCCATAGGAGAACGTTTGAAAATTAATTATAAGTTTTCTAAAGCTCATATTTATAACAATAATATCTATTTTACAAATGACTTTGTTATAACTGAAGATATCACTGAAGATATTTTTTTTGGACTACCTTTTATTAATCAGTTAAAACCTTATACTGATAATTTTGATGGTATCCATTCTATTATCCTTAGTCAAAAGGTTGAAAGCTTATAATTAATCTTCATACGTTCTACTATGGCAGAGTATAGATGAGTAGTACTTTTTTCTAAGTACTTTAGAGTGATAAGGCCTTTAACATTATAGTTACGGTCTGCTCTATTGTCAAGTAGTGCAACTTTGTTAAGGAATCTAGCATCTCTAAAGATAGGATAGACTGGAATATCAAGACCTTTTCTTAAAAGGGGTTTAATAGCAACTTGAACAAGACCGATATGAAGACTTTCTTTTAGGAGTAATTGAAAGTAACCTTGTTGAAGGGCCAGTTTACTTTAATTGCTATCCTAATTTCTCTGTAGATATCAATGATCCAAATATTTTGGATACCTTGACTCTGGTCAATACTAAGAATATGAATAGTAAAGCCAACACTAGAGAAATAGCTGTCATTTACCGAGTCTACTACTGACTCATGAGTACCACTCTTACCCCAAGGGCAAAAATTAAAAGTGTTAAGGGAGTTACTATGTTAATGGAAGCTAATCAGGAATATAGTACTATCTTTGATCCCCGTCTTCTCAAATGAATGAATATCTTAAGAAGTACCAATTGGCACTTTGATGTAGTTACCAAACCTAGATCGTCCTTCTCAAAAAGAAGACAGATAGAAAGAGTCATCCAAAATCCTGATGGTTCTGTAGATCTTAAATTCCTTGATTATAAGTTAATTCAAACTTTTGAATCCACTTCAAAAACCCAAGAGGAAGCCAGTAGTTTTAGATCTGACAATAGTGACAATGGAAATGTTAGAGGAGTCGATTTCTCCGATGAAATTCCTAAAGTCTACTATCAACCTAGGTCCATGAACAGAGTAGTCCTACCGAATTGGACAGGGAACCCCTTAGACATTATTCTGACCCCAGCCTTATAGTTATCAAGGCCGAAGACAATTATTCTCCGAACCTTAAGACACCAAAACTCTTTGGACTAATTCAAAGAATAAAATAAAAGTTGACTGGTATGTAAATACCCACTCTCAAAACCAAAGAGCTCTATTCAAAAAAGAATAGATCTCTAACATGAAAAGAATCAGATGTGATATTGAATTCTTCAAATGGTTTGAAATTACAGGAAAGCTTGATGACCTAAAGGAGTCTCTCCAAATTCTTGCCAATAAATGGTATACTAAAACCAATAAGGTTGGCAAATCTGTTACCCCTCCTCTCGAAGGAATAAAAATTCTTCATTCAAACGAGATTGTCCTTTTAGCCCCCTTCAAGCTAAAAAGCAAAAATCCTCACCTTGCTCCTATCAACAAAGATCTTGACAAACTTATTGAACAAAACAACTATACCAATAGATTGTTGTACATCGTCTCTCAATAGATTGAAGAGTCAAAACAAAGGTCAAAACTAGCTCTTTAGGGATGCGAACAAATTGACCTTTGTTTTGACTCTTCAATCTATTGAGAGATGGTGTACAACAATCTATTGGTACAGTTATTTTGTTTAGTAAGTTTGTCAAGATCTTTGTTGACAGGAGCAAGGTTAGGTTTTTCACTTTTTAGCTTGAAGGGGGCTGCAAGGACAATCTCATTTTAATGAGGCATATTTATTCCTTCGAGAGGAGGGGTCAAAGATTTGACAACTTTATTAGTTTGAGCATACCATTTATTGGCAAGAACTTGGAGAGACTCCTTTTGGTCATCAAGCTTTCCTATGATTTCAAACCATTTAAAGAATTCGATATCACACCTAATTCTTTTCATGTCAGAGATCTATTCTTTTCCGAATAGAGCTCTTTGGTTTTGAGAGTAGGTATTTACATACCAGTCAACCTTTATTTTATTCTTCGGATTAGTCCAAAGAAGTTTCAGTGCCTTAATGTCATGAGAATAACTGTCTTTGGCCTTGATGACTCCAAGGCTGGGGTCAGAATAATGTCTAGGGGGTTCAATGTCTGACTTGGTAGGACTTCTCGGTTCATGGACCCGAGGTTGATAGTAGACTTTAGGAATTTCGTCAAAGAAATCAACTCCTTAGCTTTTCCTTTGTCACATTATGTCAGATCTAAACTACTAGCTTCAATGCTGAAGGTCTTGGGAGAGCTCTGACTCATAGTGCACTCTTTAGTGACCAAGTCCTTCATGTACTTAGGATACCCTTGCATCATCTCAAATGCCTCGATGAGAGGAATATTGATAGAGAGGTTTTTTTAGCATGGAGAGAAAGTGCTTGAATTTACCTTCCTCCTCCCTGTTTTTGATTCCTAGAGGGAAGGGAGGAGAAGGCCTAGGAATAGGTTTCAACTTTTATGGTGTATCAGCAGCTTTACTCACCCTATCCTTTCCATGATCATCTCCTATCTCTACATCATTGGTCGTATCCATCTCCTTTCGGACCTTTTCCTCATTAACTGGCATGTGAGGATCAATGGTGCTCTTGCTACCCCGAGAAGCAATCACCATATATTGTCCTTCATTTTTAGGATTCTGAAATGTGTTGCTAGGCAATATACCGCTCTAAGACTGATTACATTGAGTTGAGACTTGACCAAACTATTATTCCAGCTATTTTGTTAGCCATAGAGTGAGACTCAATTTTTTGATTTATACTAGAAATCACAGATTTCATTCCCCTCAGAATTTCATCCTATCTCTCAGCTTTCTTCAATAGACGATCAAACATCTCCTCAATTCTAGAATTGCTTGCACCTGCGTCATAATTATGTGGTAAAATATAAGGACCATTTTTGAAGCCTTATCTATGACTCCAATCTGCATCTCTCTCTTTACCCCTATTACTGTTATAGTAAGCTCCACAATTGTCCCTGTGAGCTCCATCTTTGCTGAATTTTCAACTTTGGTTTTCTTGACCTTGGCGCCAAAATCCTAATTGGACCCTTGAGCTTGGTTCAGAACCTCCCATATGATCAACAACAAAGCACACATCCTCATCATAATACAACTCATCATACATGGGTGCATGTGGAGGTTGATGAACCACTACATTTACTATCTCTTAGTTCTGCTTCATCATCACCCCTATACCTGTACGAATCTGGGTAAGCTATTACATGATTTCTTTACTGATCTTTGCTTACTCCGGACCAACACTAATATCTCCATTAACTTTTGGTGGATGCTCGATCTCTCTGCCTTTATGCATAATTATTCTTGACCATTCTTTTCATTCACTCTATGATCTTTGTAAATGGTTGATATTACAATATGCTCCCCATGATAGTATGAGCACAAGCCTGACTATTCTCATCAAGAGCATGGTAAAATATCTCCACCAAGGCATCATTAACTATCCTATTGTTAGGGACGCTCCACAGACATCTTGTAAACCTTTCCCAAGTAGTGCTGATTGAACCGCCAGGAAGTTGCTCAAACTTATTAATCTGGTCCTTCAACTTGAGCTTATTTGATCTTGGGAAGTGTTTCTCCAAAAAGGCCTTCTGCAAGTCTGCGCAACTAGTGATTGAAAACTGCATGAGCTCAGATAGCTATAATACGACATTGTCTGTAAGAGACAATGGGAAGAGACAAAGTCCCAACAACATCAATAGATAGATTTTGTGTCCCTATCACACTCTTACAGATGATTTCCACATTGCTTAGGTAGCTTTGAGCATCCTCCGATGGTAAGTGTAAAAATTACCAATGGTTCTGCAGCATCTGAAATAACCCACTCGAGATTGTGAACTTTGTGTTTATCGGTAGTGGTGGAAACACAATAGCTCCAGTCACCTCCACAGCTACAGGATTCAGCATATATTGATTCCATTCATAAGTATTGACATTGAAATCTTGAAGTTGTGGAGGAATGTCCTTATGAGGAGTTAGGTTCTCATTCTTAGCATCCTCATTTTTGGTTCCTATTTAGAGCTATATTGGTCGCGTTGTTGGCGTTGTCTTGGTCTAGTCTCCTCAACATTCTATAGATCTCTAGGTCAAATAGAGTTAAGGGATTGCCTTGAATTTGGGTGTTAGGCATACACTACACTAACACCATGAAAAAGAACAATAATAAAAAATAAAAGTCAAATATGAAAAATAAGGATTAATACCCAAATTACTATGAATGAACTAAGTCTAGCCGTATTCCCTGGCAACGAAACGAGAATCTTGATATTTCCAAGTTACACCTACTTTTTAGAGGATAAAGCGACCGTTGTCAAGAAATAGAACCTAACAAAGGTTAGGGTTGAACCGACAGGGAATACATAAACTCAAGAGAATCCAATGATCACAATTCAAGTAGTTAACCAACTTACTTCCCAGGGGGGGTTTGCAATTATCAATGAAAAGTATAACTAAACTAACATAACAGAGAAATCAATATGGAGAGAAACTAGGGTATTGTGTTCCCCATGATTCCCAAACTCAGAATCATCAGATAACCTAATTCTTTCCTAGTATATACCATGCAGGATGATAAGTTAAGTTTGCCAAGCCCTTTGGTCAAAGCTGAGAGGTGAATTTCACTATGTGACTTGGCCCATCTCCATAGTGTGCATTACTAACCATTACCTATTAGTCCCAGTACAACCTCGCCTTGGCCCATCAAATCTAATTAATTAATCTCTTTTCCTATTCAATACTATCTTGGTCCAGTTAGTAACACTAGGCGGGTTCTAATGTTGACCACCATCATAAAATATGCAAAATGAAGAGAGTTAATTAATACATGCATACACACCTTACAAGAATTATGAAATATCCAGTTTACTTTGTTAGTTCTTCAAGGTTCTCATAACCATTGTTATGGATTTATCTACTCATGCTTTATGTAGATGCACGAATTATGGATTGAGAAAACATAATTGAATACTTACATAATAGAATTAAGAACAAGCAAATACAACTTCCATATGAATCATAAGCTTAAAGATAAAATTCAAACATAAGTATTCTCAAAGACTCTCTAATGTGATCTCATAATTTTCTCTCTCTAATTACTATGTTTTCTGAGTAATTAGCTAAGTATTTTGAAAAATAATGTTAAAAACCTATTTATAATAAGAAAAACACAAGTCCTAAACAAAAAAGGAGAACTGGTCAGCACGCCATACGAAAGGGGTTTACAGGCCGTATTACATTCCATAGCCCGTAATCGAGGTCTCGTACACTGCCGCTGAAAATTTGGACTTCAATCTTATGAACCCCCCCCCTACAACTTGTAAAATTATTTACAACCAATAAGGGGATTTCATTTGATGAAACTTCAGAAAGTCCTAATCTTTGGTTCTCAGGGCACGAACCATCTTCTACAACTTGCAAAACCTCCTATAACTCATCTATATATTCGTAGAATCAACTTCAAGAAATAGCCCCCCTATTGGAATTGTTCATGAAACCACAATACAACCCCTCAAGGGTCTCGTATAAAAGCAAAAACCAACAACTTCTGTACTTTTCCCAAAATCACGGCCAAACATGTAATCCTGCAAATGTAATACCAAAAACACATAAAACAAACTATCATCGCATTGAAAACACATAAAATTTCATGTTTTAATCATCAAAAGTGTTGTATTTGGCAGCGTATCGTCATCCTCATCAATGCACACCTAATTCATACATGATTGTGTAAAGAGAAAGTTGTAGCTATCCTAATAAATACACACATATAGTGTAATGGGAGGGTTATGACCATCTTCATCAATATACCATAATTGATACATTCTAATGTAAAGGGAAGGGTATTATGACCTAACTTCTTAGGTCATAATAGTGCTAGTTAGTTCCTGCTTACAAGTAAGCAAAAACCCAACCCTAGGTAATTGTCATGAATCATTAACATGGTAATACTAGTGATATATACATAACACAAGCACAACCTACCCAGGACCAGAAAGTCATCTACAGAAAGCTACTATAGACTTAAGTATACGCTTATATATATATATATATATATATATATATATATATATATAGAGAGAGAGAGAGAGAGAGCGAGAGAGACACATAAAAAACATATATATA
>JAOTQJ010021385.1:0-16827 GCA_025642045.1 Solanum sejunctum | reverse complement strand
TTACTTGTTTGTGTGATTATTAAAGTGATACATAAATTTTTTTGTTTAGATAGATAATTCTTAATACTTTAATATTCGAAAACTTTAGTTTAAATCCACGATCATTGTTTGTAAAATTTTAGTTTAAGTTTGTATATTATTTGCCGAAAGAACAATTTATTGTGTTATATTATTTAGACAAATTTAGTTTATGATACAATATTATTTTATTATTATTCTCATTACTTTATTATTTTATTATTGTTTCCATCACTATATTATTTTATTGTTATCCCAAACTCAAATTATATATTTTTTTTCTTGTCTATACTTTCTGAGGCACATGATGAAAGGATGAATCAATTATGTTATCACATGGAAGACTATATATGTAAGTTTTCATCATATCTTAACTTTAGTTATTATTTATTTATTCATTATTGTGTATATTATTTTTGTGTGTTTATTTCATGTTTATTGTACTAGTGTTATATTGTGTATCTCCTACTCAATTTGAGATAAAATGTAATTCAGTCGGGACCCACGGTTGTGGATTTTGAAGGGTGCTAATACCTTCCCTTCAGAATAACTTGAATCCCTTACCTAAAATTTTTGGTTCGCAGATTATTTTTGTAAATAATTAACTGGTTTCCTGATTATCCTTAAAATTAGGTGGCAACTCCTAAAATCAAACTATTTTTCCCAAAATTAAATAATTTTTCCTATTATTCAAATCCTTTTATTTTTATTATTTTTATCAAATTGCCGCGACGTTGCACCTTCGGGATGTCAAAAACCATTAGTAACTCAAGAATTAATTGAAGAAGAAACTAAATATATTAAAAATAAACATGACCTAAAATATTGTTATTTTGGAGGAATACAAATAATGAGATATGCTCATTTTAAAGAAGGAATAAATACACCTATACAAATATATTTAGCAGATAATAGAATAACTTATCTTATAGAAAATCTATATTAACACAGATAAATATAAATATAGAGAAGTAGATCGATGATATCATACCAAAAAATATGAAAACAATAAATGTCAAATATAATAAACATTACAATTCATAAAATATGAAAACAATAATGTCAAATATAATAAACACTACAATTCATAAAATATGAAAAATAATAGGCTCAAAACTGTCAAACAATTGGAATTTTAAGGTCATTTTGTGACTCTCATTTTTGTCATGATGCCGCAAGTTTTGAAAAATAGTTTCTGAATATGTGTAATATCCTAATATATTTCATAATAGCTAGCATTTAATTTCGGTATATCAAATGAATTCTTGCAAAAAAATATCATCATTACAATTAATTCAAATATATATTAAACGTAAGTTATGTTAATTGTGAAATTCAAATTGATTATGACCCTAGGGCCACCCTTTCAATCTTCTTCTTTTGTTTTTTTTGGCCATATTAATTTATATTTTAACTACACTCACTTAATTGATCCGATTTTTTTTGAATGAAAAAAAAAGATTAATTTAGATTCTTGTTAAGTAATTTCGAATGAAGTGTTTTCTTGTAGGTGTTATTCAATTTTATAGGCTTAAATTTAATCAAATAGTTAAAAAATACTTTTTGACTTTATGATTTAAAATAAATATGAAAATTTATTTGGCTATAAATTACTTTCTTCATTATATATATATGTATGTATGTATGTATAATAAATTCGTTATATATTATGTTTGCTAAACCCACTATCAACATTATTTTTGTGAAGCGTTTCACCTTTTTTTTTCCCCTTTCTTCCTTTTTCACCCCATTAATTCTTTTTCTTAATTTGCTATTAATCCAATTAAGTCTTTTTTTGTTTTACTTAATTCTTGTTTTTTTAAAATTTACTTTCTCATTCACTAAGTATTAATCTCTAATTGATACACCTATAATTATTAACTAGTGCTAAATATTAAATGTCGCATAAATATTATTAAAAATATATTTAAATAATAGTTTTTTTAAAAAAAAATTAAAAATAATGAATATTAAAGTCAGAGTTTTTGAATGTAAAGGTTCCTTTGACTTTTAGCGACGTTCGTGTCAAGTAAAGATAATTGAGCCTAAATCTATAATTTTTTTCCTCAACTATATGGTAATAGATGATTATACAAGTTCAAATTTTTAACATGAAAAAATATTTTATTTTCTCAAAATTTTAGGGAATAAAGTCTCTTATTTCTTAAAAAAAATAAAATAAAAAATGAAGTACTTGTATATATACCTTTAATAATATTAAAATACCTAAAAGAAAATTACTAAATATGCATATTTAATCATTTGTTTATAAATTTTTTTAAAAAATCCAAAATATAACCCAAAAATAAAGGAACCGACCCGTTTATCCTATTTAGATAATATGACACCCGTAATCTCTGAATACTGGATCCACGTGTGCGGCTTGCATAAAGCATCAAATAGGGCAATGTTTCATGTGTCTCTTGGAGCAAGATGGTTGTTGCACGTATTTTAACAGATGTAGTATATAAACATGAGCGACATAAAAGATGTTAGCGAGTAACGTCAACAATCCTTAATCCAATCTTTAACAGTATTTTGCTAGAGAAGGAACACTCTGAAAAATTTGCTGGCGCTATTTACTAAGGTAATTTTTGTGGCTAAGCAGATGTATTGGCAGAAGGTGGTGTTTGATGAGGATTTGTGAGCAAGATGATCATTTTAAACAGAGAAAAGTGAGAAGCTGCATATGTTGGAAATGAGTGTATTGCTTTCAAGATCTACCCTGCTTTTACCTTTCATATGAGATGTCAATGCGATTTTTCATTGACTTCTCTGTATTAGTTAACTTTAAGGAAGTGAAAAAGATATGTTCGGAACAACCAGACGACTAATCCACCACCTGTAAACTGCATGGAGTTCAATGAAGAACCACAGGCTTTGCTTCTGTATATATTTCATCTGTGATTTACTAATGTCATTACCGTATTTAATGTATATATGGAGACTTACCTACATTGACTCTTACATCTCACATTGCTGGAAGTTTTAAGTCAAGTCTGTCGCATTAAAATGTAGGATCGTCTTAACAAGTTTGGAGGTCTAAAGCCAAACTTCATAAGGGGCCTCATATATAAGTTGAATAATTATAAAATAAGTGTAATCCTACAAATGAGATTCGGAAGTAGGATATACGCGGATAATATGAAGTTAGACCATCAACAATATAAATTTTCAATGAAAAACTTATAACAGAGTTAGAATAATAAAATCTAACTCAAAAATTTGAAAAATTTGTATTATGATATTAAAATAGTGTTGTGCTGAATAAGTTAATATAGTAATCATTAAAATAGTGTTGATTAATTTTATTGATTGAAATTTGAAAATGATACAAAAAAATAAATTTGATCTTTTTATAAACACATAACAGTAGATTTTCTATAATGTAGAAAAATTAACCATTTGAAAGACTTAAGAATATTCAATAATGAGATAATAAAAATAGCGAAAGGGAAATAAAAAAAATGGAAGAATAAATGATTTTTAGGACTTTTATTAACAATATATAAATTATCTTTTTCTTTAAAATGTATATATAAATGAGGCAACAAAATAGATAGTTACATAATAAATGATGCTACAATTAACTAAACACTATTTTCATTTCTCAATTATTAAAATGATCTTTACATTATATTTTCTATTCAATTTTTTCAAAATTATCAATACATGAATTCTTTTAATAATATCATATATATATATACATTTTTGGGAGAAAATAGGTGCCCAAAAAAAATTGGGGCCCCAAGCAATTGCTTTAGTGGTAATTGGAACAAAATAATATTGTTGGTTGGGATTGAACCCTCAATCCTCATCCTATAAAAGAACCGTTAAACCAGTAAGCCATCTTTTCATAAATATGTCACTGAATTTAGTGACCATGATTTGCGTGACCCAAAAAATATACTCAAAGTTGCCCCTGGCTGACACAGCGAATTTCGTTGGACATAATTTCTTAGAGATTGGTCGTCTTCAGGTATAACTTCGTCAGATTCTCGATTTGCAACTCAAGACTTTTAGAGAATCTTTCCCTTGGCACGTAACTTCTACCACAGAACGACTGCTGTAATTGTCTTCTTTCATTGAACTTACGCTTGTGGTATATGGTAGGCGTACATGCTCCTTCACGAGCATTGCTGCCTCCTACTTCTTCATTACGATCAGACACAACCTCTCATCTCTCTGTTATGAGCAGACGCAACCTCTTCCTGCCCGCTCTATATAATCATTAGACGCACATGTTCTTTCTCATCAAACACCCATGCACTTCTATTCCTTTTATTTAGGGGGAAGATTTTCAATTCACTTATTCAATCGCAACTGTTTTTCCTCTATACATGCACATTATTCGCCCCAAATCACATTTGGACTTTGTCGTAAGCTACGGGACAACTCCACCCGTTACTATTATCACATTATCACTTTATTTGTTACTATCTACGTTTCTGTCTTTTCACAATGTCCTTACTCCATTGTTTGTCACCATCAACTATGTAAACTCACTAAAACAATCTACAATTTGTTTGATGCCTTTTCGCAGCCTGCTTACTCCCCTGTTCCTTATTATCAACTACTCAAACATAATTAAACGCCTTTAAAACTATTCCATGGTATGCCACCAAAGCTATTTGCAATCACATTCTCCCCATATCTATGTTACTGCTAGCCTTATTTTTTCCCTGATGACGTTGACGAATTGCCTCCCAATTTCAAATACATTCTTTGATAGAGCCCCTGCTACCCCTATTCAAAAGGCATGTAATCAGATCAGTCCAGAGTGTACTGGAGGGATTCAGAGGCCTACGAGAGAGAAAGGTTCCATTGTGAATGTGGATAGACCAAGTACTGAACAAGATGCAGTGAATTAGATCTCCAATGCCCAAGAAAAGGCAGATTATTCAGTACTTTGGAAAAGAGCCCGCTACTTGTGATCATGAGAACACCAGTGCTACTACTAAATCTGCCAACAATTTAGCCAAAAGAGGAGGGATGCTATTAAGAAAAGGCAACAGAAAGAGGCTCAGGAATAAGTAAACAAAGATAATTATATTGAGCCTTGTATTTTGGACGTAGTGCCCAGTACCCCTCCTGAAAATGTGGATGAATATGGGTTTATCAATTCATGAACTGGATGCCAACTGCCATGACAGCCTATCTCTATCTCTACTCAAATGGCCATTGGCTGCATCTCAACCAGCGCTCCTATATGCTGCTTTCTCCCTGGCTCTGATATTTCCCTTTCATATTTTCTATTTATCATCTCGGTACTTTTTGTTAAGAACACTTTGGAGGGTAGTTTTCCTGCCGTAGGCAATAGCTTTTGCTGATTTCTTCCTGGCTGATTTATTAACTTCCATGCGAAAAGTATTTTCAGATTTGGAGCATTTCATTGTAGAGGTTCATCAACAGGTTGCTATCACGGCATGGTGTGAAGCTGATTCTGTTTGTGGGAGCCACTTTGTTGCAAAAATCCTATTGTTCTTGTATTGCCTTATCTATTTCTCGTCTATTTCAATGTCTTCGGCAAAATAAGGATACAAGAGATAGGACTACCTGTTCAATGCTTTAAAATATTCAACAGTAGTACTTGTGGTATTTGTGACAGTCCTCAAGTATCACGTATTCCCTGACAACTGGGTTAACCTTTATAGCCCTTTGTGGCTTGTCTCGGCTGTTCTAAACAGTCCCGTATGGCTTGCCTTAGAAGAAAGGAGGCAACATAGCACATGAGGGCTTTATGAAAATGGGCATAACTTCTACATCCGAATTCCAAATGAGATGAAACCAAGTGCGTTGGAAAGATAATTCAAAGAACTTTAATTTGATAGGTCATGGGCCACCAATACATTTTGTGCTAAGAGATATGCCCACTTAAAGTTGACCCTTCAATCATTATTTGTGAAAAATTTAGCCAACAAAATTCCTTTGAACTTGGCTTGATGTAGGAGACCCATGATGACCCTAAAACATATAAATGAGCCTGTATTGAAGGCTTGCAAGAGAACTTAACTTGAGTTTGAAGGTTCCATTCTAATCTCACAAATTTCGGGATATTACACCGGGTCATTACACTCTCCCTTTCCTTGAACTACATGCCAGCATAGGAATAGAAGCCATTCCAGAAAAGATTGGGTCATAAGGAATGGTTATTCATTTATTGACATTATATGATATGATAATGAAAATTCCTCTGAAAAGATTGCGTCGTAAGGAAGGTGTCCATCCACCAAATAAACTTGGTCATAAGGTGTGATGTAGATTACCCTTGGAAAGTAATCTTCTCATACTGATGGGTGGTCTTCATCGAACTAATTCATGTAATAGCTCGCATGAGTTTGATTTATTGTTATAGTCCATCCCCACTATATATGAGTATTTGTGCATTCCATGTATCATTGCATTCATGGCATGTCATATACTATGTCTCTTGTTATATATATCCTTCTATAGTATGTGCCCTTATCATCTAATATTGAATGCAGGTTTGGTAAGTCATATGCATTGCATACCCGCATACTTAGTACATTCAAACATACTAATGCATACTTTTGCCTACATGATCTAACTATGTAGGGATCGAAGAGTGTAGTCATCCACTGTACAATATCTAGCTTGGATCTAAAGTTTTGCTTGTTGTGGTGAGTCCTATCTTCCAAGGACAAACCACCATTTCCTCTACCTATGGTGTTTTATCTATTTTATTTACTTTGAGGGTGAGCACTATTTATGTCTTGGCCCTTCACCTACCTTACGTTTAGAGACATTGTTGGACAACTTGTAAACTCCTTTACGACTATATGCTAAGTGTTATGATTAGAGTTTATGTTTATGGCTTGGGCTAACTATCAATTATTGTTATGTGAATTGGTTATGAGCTTTATGATATGGTTATATGCATGATGTGAAGGATCCTAAGTTCGAAATTGACTCCATAGAGTGAGTCATACTTACCCGCCTCTTAGTCTTATGTGCTATGTGTTATATAATTCATGTTTTTCCCTATCCCCTATGATATCCCAATAGCATGAGTCCTACTTTTCCATCCCTTAGAATTATTTTTTTACTATTCATATGCACTTTCGAACCGATGATGTGTGAATGGATGCTACGAGGCTTGTTTGAGGACTCTCGGGTCCTCATTCGCCATGTCACTCCTAGACCATAGCTCCGGGTCATGACAACCTTTAAGGGCCAACACTCCTCCATAGGCTAAGGGCCACTTCATGGGGCTTGCACACTGGTCGTGTGACCTCACACGGACCACGAGGAATTTCATTGAGCGTCTCCTTGGTCCAAAACTTCCCGAAACCAAACTTTATAAGTTCCCAAGAGATCGTACAATGTTCATATCCTTATAACTAAGTAAATGATACACCATATTAATTTTGATTAATGTACTTATATTTTTGTCAATAAATGACATGTCTTTATAAGGATATTTTAGGAATTCACTTTTAACTTTTTTTCTTTCCACTTTTAGTATAATATGATATAGTATGAGGATTCTAGTAAATCTTGACCTAAAGATTTATTTTTGCTACTTATTTTACATTCATTTTGTCTTTTTTGATAAACTAGTCTTGCTGCAGGCTCTTTGCGCGTGATCAAAGCGCGTACGTCGTTTGATAACAAACATTACAGAGAAAAAATAAATTAAATTATGAACTTATGAAAAGATAAATAATTCACTAATTTTGATAAATTATTTATTTATAAAAGTCCTATATATAGAGATTCTATCACTAATTAGAACCCATAGTAAATTAGAATTTTCCTTAGCAACTGTAAGACATTTTCTTGATTCAAATAAGGAAGAAGTAGAAGTCTATCAAATAAGGAAGGTTTAGGAGTCTTTCCATGTCTGAAGTCCTATTTTATCACTTTTTTATATATATTTAAAAGTTAATATTATAAATATAATTAAATAATAATTTTAAAAAATGATAAAAAGAACTATTTTATCTAAAGAAAAGAATTTTTAATGAAGCGCAAAAAGTTCAAACAACATTTCTAAGGGCCTTCACGCTTTTAATTTAGTATAGCTATTTGGTTTGAAGGGTTAGTATAGGCTTCATCATGACCTTAACATAAGTTTGATTTATTTATTTTATGGGTAGAATTTTTTATTTTTTGTGACGAACTGCGTTCCGTATGAATACCCTTTGATGTGCCATAACGTGATATCAAAAAGTTGACTGCACCATTAATTTAATATTTTAAGAAATTATATACTTTAGTTGCTTTTATATGACGATAAATAATTTTATACATCGGATGAAATTCAATTATTACGCATGACATTAAGACACAAATCAAACTTAATAGAAAAATCTTCCAATATTTTTTTATAAGACATGACATGAAAAAAATCATAAGTTCATTGCAATTTTTCTCAAGCACAAATTTTTTTCATGATAGGTCAACTTTCTACCATAATCTATATAAAATATTAAATAATAAATTTAAAATGGTATTAAGATATTTCCTAAATCTGTATAAATTTTAAATAATATTTTTGTCATGCCTTGAGAGGATACCCTAGATGTGATTGACACTCGAAGACTATTGCTAGCCCCCAAGCGAACCATCTAGCCTAATCAGATTTGTTTAATCAGCCGATAAGTAGAAGGTACGAAAGATAATAACCTTAACTATCAGTGGGATACATGATTACTCATCTAAAGTCCATCACATGGAATAAGATCAAAGAAACAAACTCAGTTAAAAAAAAGAAAAGGGGAAAACAAATCCCAACAACAACCATCGTCTGTCTGTGTCTACGAAGCTTCTATACTACTGTCTAAGAAGATGCCATGATAGGCTATGGCTACTAGAACACAATGAAATAACTCAAACAAACTAAAGAAAGAACCATCCTCTGAATGCAAGGGAGGACTCGACTCACCACTATTTGGAACTCGGGAACCTTAAAACCTCAACGATTCGCTTGCTGAAGTCCTCTGTCGACTGAATATATATTATGAAATGATGCATGGTAAAAGGGCGTTAGTACATGAAATTTACTGCATGTAAAATGGGCTAACTTAAACAGTATAGGTAAAAACACATGAAATGACCTCAGCTCATTAGTTACACATTCTCAACTCAGGAAAAAGGAAGCAAGACTCTATCATATCACCATCAATCAAGACTCATACTATCACATCAACCTCAGAGTACTATCAACATGAAATCTATCTGTGGTAGAGATAAATAAAGAGATTTCGTTGCCTCATCCATCTAGTACCTTGCCGGGGTAAAGGATTAGCCTATCAGTGGATCCATAAGTTTGTCAAATCCTCTTTTAGGACAAAGGAAATATCCTTTTTCACGGTCCCATCCTCTCCTACACTGGCCACGTAGTTAACGGGTGCGAGTGGGACTCATTCTTACTCATTTTGGTGTTCAGTATCCTGCCATGAATCAACTTGGTCATAAACTGCCAATCAATCAAGAATTTTGCATCACCTAGCCTTTTTAGGCAAGAAACCTCAACTCATCTCATTATCTATCAACTCAAAGAGTAGGATCATTCTTTCAAGATTTATTTCAATCCCATTTAGGCTCTAAGGTCACTAATTTCATCAACTTCAATCATCCACATATTCATTTTAGGACCCAGGCCATAACAAACAACATACCCAAATGGTCAAGGCTCTAGGCATTACCCCTAGGTTCATTCGTGAAGTCTTTAGTTAATAGAATCATGAAGGGTATACACATAATCATGCAATAATTCACTTAAATAGTTAATTCAGGTTATGATGATCATCAATTTAAGAAAATATATAGAAATTAAAGATAATTTTGTAGATAACATCCAAGAATTCATATTCAAGACCCACCACATTCAACTATCAACCTGATTTAATCAAGGGGCACATGGGAGAACAATCCCATATTCTGGGTAGCCTTTACATACCTGGGATAAAGATTGTACTAATCTTCAATAGGAAATCAACCTTCAACGATACACCTCCAAGGCCTCTCTTCTTCCTCTCTCAAAATTTACGCACTTAGAACTTAGGAAAATATGAGTTTTTGAAACCCTTCGTACGAATAAAAGGAGTTAAAATACGTTTTGTGACTTAAAATAGGGTAAGGAATGACCAAAAGGTGCTTCCCATACAAGAATTAAAAACTTACATAGCACAAACACATGTTCGCGTCGTGCCAAGGGCGCGAACATGAACATTTTTGCGATTTTTTGAGATTTCAAGTTTGCACCCAAAAATTGAATAAAATGTAAGCATCACTCTGTGCCCTGTCTGCATCGCGCTAGGGGCACAGACTAACACTATTTCCAGGTTAATTAGCTAAAATTATTTTTTGACCCGATTACTCTAAAATTTGGTCGAGACCATATTCCCAATTGATTTTTGATTGCAAATCTGGTCTTAGATTTCCCATCGGAGCTTTGGAAGATGCGTTATGTTCACAATTACATTTTAGGGGCATTTTAGTAATTTTATAGGATATTACATCATCTCCCCTTTGGGATCATTCAATCTCGAATGATGAGTAAAGGTAAAATGAAAGCACTAGTAGACTCAAAACCCATCTTACCCCTCACTCGACAACTCATGAACTCTCAATTATCCATCACTTTCTACATTTCTATCTTAGACTCAAGGATTAGGATTAACACTTCAACTCTAGAATGGAAATTTCAATTACTTTAAGGATAAGGACATTACCTTTGACAGCTTCGCCATTTGGCATTAATAGGTGCGGTTATTTGATTTCCATTGCTTCCTCAGCTTCCCACATAACTTCCTTAATAAATTGGTTCCTCCATAGAACTTTGACGGAGGCTATCTCTTTACTTCTTACCTTGCGGACTTAACATTCAAGAATTTAGAATGGAATTTCCTCATACGATAAGCTATCCTTTACTCCTATACTCTCAATAGAAATTGCTAAAGTAGGATCTCCCAAACATTTCTTCAGCATCGAAACGTGGAATACCGGATGGACTCCATCTTACTCAAAAGGCAAGTCTAACTCATAAGCGACCTTTCTAGTCCTCCTCACAATCTGGTATGGTCCGATATAGTGCAAACTCAACTTCTCCTTCTTAGCAAACTTCATGACACCCTTTATGGGTGACACCTTCAAGTACGCCCAATCATCCACCTCAAACTCCAAGTCCCTTCTTCTCACATCTGTATAAGACCTTTTGATGACTTTATGTTGTCTTCAACCTTTATCTGATGACTTTCACCTTTTCCATAGACTGGTGAATAAGATCAGGTTCAGTCAATTCAGTCTCAACAGCCTCAAACTAGCCAATTGATGATCTACATCTCCTCTCGTACAAAGCTTTATAAGGGGCCATCTGGATACTGGCACGGTAACTGTTGTTGTATGGGAACTAAATCAATGACAAATAATCATCCCAGTTCCCCTTGAAGTCGATGATGTAGCTCTCAATGTATCCCCCAAAGTCTGAATAGTGCAGTCTGCCTGTCCATCTATCTGAGGCTGGAGGGCTGTGTTCAGATACACTTTCATACCCAATCCCTTCTGAAAAGACATCTAAAATTGGGAGGTGAATTAAGCTTCTCCATCCGATATGATGGATAAGGGAACCCCATAATCTTACAATCTAACGAATGTATAACCAGGCATATTTCTCAACCGTATTAGTTGTCTTTACTGCAAAGAAATAGGCTGATTTGGTCATGCTATCCACAATCACCCATATCAAATTTTACTGCTATCAGGACCTTGGTAAACCGATAATGAAATCCATATTGATCATCCCTCATTTTCACTCAGGAATTTTGAAATTCTGAGTCAACCCACACGATCTCTGATGTTCAACCTTGACTTGTTGATAATTGGGCCACTTAGAGACAAATTCAACAAAATCTTTCTTCATTTCATTCCACCAATAGACTTCCCTCAAGTCGTGGTACATCTTGGTGGAGCTAGGATGGATAGAATATTTGGAGCTGTGAGCTTCAGCAATGATTCTTTCTTGGACACCATCGACATTGGGCACATATAATCTACCCTGGTATCTCAACACCCCATATCCCCTTTTGGAGAAAACCATCACCTTTTGCTTGAACCACTTCTTTCAATTGTGAAAATACATAGTCTTGGTCTTGCTTTTCCTTCACTTCTGACACTAAAGATGAAGCAAGCCCATTCTGAACATTAAACCTGCCTTCATTGTTCTCCTCAAATTGCACTCCCAGTCGAGCCAATCTATGAACTTCCTTAGCCAATTCTTTTTTCCTTTCCTCTATATGGGCAGCGCTACCAATAGACAACCTACTAAAAGCATCAACAACAATATTAGCCTTACCTGGGTGGTAGAAGATACTTATATCATAATCCTTGAGCAACTCTAACCATCTCCTCTGCCACAGGTTGAGTTCCTTCTATCTGAATACGTATTGCAAACTCTTATGATCGGTGAACATGTCCAGATGCACTCCATACAAATAGTGATGCCAGATCTTAAGCGCGAATACCACCAATGCAAATCCGAGATCATGAGTTGGATAGTTCTTCTCATAGATCTTAAGTTATTTGGAAGCTTAACCTATCACTTCCATTTCTGTATTAGTATGCAACCTAGTCCAACTCTGGATGCATCGCAATATATCATAAACTCTCCTGTCCCATTGGGCAAAGTTAAAATTGGTGTTGTAGTTAGTCTAGTTTTCAACTCTTGGAAACTCTTCTCACATTCGTCCGACCACTAAAATTTGGCCTTCTTCTTAGTTAGCTTGGTCAATGGTGTAGAAAAAGAAGAGAAACCCTTGACAAATCTATGATAATAGCCTGCTAATCCCAAGAAGCTTCTTATTTCCGTTAGAGAGATTGGTCTAGGCTAGTTTCTTAACCAACTCAATATTCTAGGTATCCACCCGAATACCATTCCTCGAAATAACATGGCCTAGGAAGGCCAAATACTTGAGCCAAAACTCACACTTTGAGAATTTTGCATACAATTCATGGTCTCTGAGAGTTTGCAAAACCACTCTAAGATGATTGGCATGCTCCTCGTTATCCTTAGAATACACCAGGATGTCATCAATAAATAAGAACATGAACATGTCAAGGTATGGTCTAAATACTCTTTTCATCAAATCCATGAAAGCTGCAGGTGTATTAGTCAACCCAAAGGACATGATCTAGAGCTCAAAATGGCCATACCTTGTCCTAAAGGCTGTCTTTGAAATATCACTTTTCCTCACCTTCAAGTGATGGTAACCCAATCTAAGGTCTATCTTGGAGAAGCAAGAGGCACCCTAAAGTTTGTCAAATAGATCATCTATCTGTAATGCCCAGTAAAATTATCAAAATACCCCTAGAATAGAGATGTGCACATAACTCATCTACCCATGCTCCATTTATGAATCCAAGATCGGATATGCAATCAGTATGGAAATTAAGTGGGAAAATAATCTCATTCAGATTTTAGAGTAGTTGGATCAAAAAATAATTTTTCAATCCAAAATCGAATTCGAGTGAGGATGCTCGATAGAGCCACGATGCGGACCTGTCGCAGAAACACACTTATATTTTCTTCAAATTTTAAATAATTTGAGGGATATTCCAATCAATTCTCAACCCCCTCTTAAGTTTAATAAACTAATATAATAGATCCTTTACATCAAGTCAAGTCCAAAGAATTCCTACCAACTAAGTTTTTGTATGAGTTGATAGAAGGGTCAATTTCAAATGAACATATCCTCTAAAGTAAAATGAGTTAGGTGACCCATAATATATCAAATCAAATATATTTGAATTACCTTTTTGTCGCATCTAATTTCACCTTAATCTGAGTTTGGAGTACAAAGTTACGAATATTTTACTGATGACATATAGAGCTGCCTGAAGGTGCATGACGGTTCTGCATCATGGACCCAACGTGGATCCTTTATAGATGAGATAAATGATGTTTTATATTTTTATTTTGAGGATACTTTTATCATAAAACCTTTGGGGGTCTATTTAAGGTCTCAAAATGCATAAAACGTTAGTTTTCATAATCAAAAATCCTCTCATTCACTCCTAAACATAAACTCTCAAGAATCATCAAGAAAGTCATCAAGTTAGGATTAGCGTTCAAGATTTATTCTCAAGGTGAATTATTCTTCCTAAATTTCAAGCTACCCTACATAGAATTCTTTATCTATTCATGAATCTCTAATAGAACCTTAAATTTTAACCTAGGGTTTCAAGAACACGAATTCTAGAATCCCAAGAAAGGATTTATTGATTCTTCTTCTTCAAGAATTAGGGTTGTTCATAAAGAACTCTAAAGATTCTAAATCAATGATTCAAGAATCAAAGTAAAGTTCTTCAAACAATGTCTTTCTAAGTTCTTCCACTCTAAAAGAGCTACCGAGATCGAGGATTTTCTCCAAGAAAGCTAGTATTCATCATATTTCAATGGTAATATCAACTTTCCATATCTGTAAGACTAAACAAAAATATGAGATTATTCTTTTGTGTTCCCTATATATGGTCTTAGGTTATAGTTGAAGGTTCTTAAATTTATATGAATGATTTCTTGATTATATTCTTGAAAACTATATTAAATTTACATATTTTTACATGTTGATGATCATCATAAACTTGTTTGTTGAATTGAATGTTTTACATGAACTATTGCAACCTTACCTATTATTTCTTAAATGTTTCACGAAAGAAGATAGAGATTGAGTCTAGAGCCTTGATTGCGAATTTAATTACGATTGTGATTGAGATTGAGATGTAAAAATGATGATGAGTTGATAGAACTTGATGGTCCCATGAGTTTCCATAAATGAACTCTAATGATTTGTCTATTTGGTTGTTTCCTAATGATCATTTTAGTCCTTGAGTTGTTGATTGAGATGTTTATTGATGAGATGATTAGAGTCTCTTTGAGACTAATTGAATAATGAGATGATTAGAGTCTCTATGAGATTGATTGAAAGATTATGCGTCCATGAGGCTGATTGAGATGACTAGATTGAGATAGTTTGATTGGATATATTATTTTATGAGTATTGAGTCATGGGAGAAGTATCGAGCACCGAAAGAGTATGAGTTAAACCAACTTACACTCGTCAAACTAAATAGTCAAACATAGGTGAGGATCCAAACCATCACATCATATTATGTTGAGGTCCCCTATGATTATAAGTCCCTAAAATCAATAGAGGGCTTATAGATTTGCTAACTCCATTTGGACTTTTCCATGTGCTTTCTATTCGTTCTTTACCTGGTATGTATAGAATGGCTATGGCAACATCAGTGTGATTGTACTGGCTCATAAGTGATTATTGTCAGATAAGAGAAACTCCCAGAAAGTTCCTAAACTGAGTACTCTGAGTTGAGATGACATGAGATAATATGAGTTGAGATGAGTCCCTCTGAGTCGAGATGAGATGAGTTGAGTCAAGTTCCTTTGAGATGAGTCCCTCTAAGATGAGTCTGATTTGATTTATGAGTTGATTGTTGATGGGTCACTTGTCTACTCTTTATTTTCCTTCAGATAGACATTTGGCATGTTGATTGATTTTTATATTGAGTTGATATTATTTCTATATATTCTATCTATTTTGGTTTCACTCAGCTATTTTACATACAAGTACATTCCACGTACTGATGTTCCCTTTTGGGACTATATTATTTCATAGTGTAGATACAAGATTTGGAGATCGTCAATCGATAGATCGTTGAGGATTTGAAACGTTCAGCTAATTGGTGAGCCTCCCCTACTTTGGTGGATTAATTGTATTTATTTCATCTTGCTTTAGATTTAGATTGATTAGCTTTATTTTGATTGAGGTAGCCATGGGTCTGTTATTAGCACCACTTGATAGTGATAGAGGTTTCATAGACTAGAGTCAAATATTAATATTAAGACTTGTTGAGCTAGTTTCTTTCTACTAGCCTTTTTATTTATAATATTATTTTTGAGACTAGATGATAATGTGCCCACTTACTTTTTTATGTCTTCCACTGATTAGTAGAATGTATGAATGAAAGAATGTGATAAGGCCAAGTAGTTCATTTGGGGACTAGCAATAGGTTTTGAGTGCCGATCACGTCTAGGGTACCCTCCCGAGGCGTGACAAATTTGGCATTAGAGCACGAGTTCGAGAGTCCTAGGGGATCTATTAGTCGTGTCTAGTTGATTCCTTATTATTGGTGTGAAGAGCTCCACATCCATAATTTGGAAGCTATATGACATTTAGGGATATTTTCCCTTCCTTCACATTCTAAATTGTGCAATAGAGCTATTTCTTAAGGAGTCTATGATGATTCGCGCGATGCTCTAAACCTTTCGACTATGCCTTATCCATGAGATCATAGAGACAGTAATGTTCTAACTCTTACAAATGAGATCCCCCATGGTAAAGTAATCAGAATAGTAGAGAGAATGCACCAGGATTAAGAGAAGCCGACTAGTGTGCTAAGTTGATTGACTAGAAAGAGTGCACTATTGATCATATGAATCGTGCATTTGAGTTATCTCTAGATGTACCCAGATCATCTTATTCAAAATTTACTTCTGATATTACCCATGAGAGAGAAACTTATGTCTTTAAAAGAGATTAATGATAACATTTAAGAATAAGATGTGAAAATCTTATAAACCTTGAGTAGAATTGAATCATCCTAGAGTTAGAAGGATGATGATGGAAAGAAAGGGACGAGATAGCAAGAGTGATTACTGATTTAGGCTTATAGTTAGAGTTATGTAGCTATTAGGTAAGTAATGAGGTGATGAGTTGATTGCCATAAGTTTGATGAAAAAGTGATGAGTACCCTATGATTGTTATGATGAGG
>JAOTQJ010021346.1:2265-16830 GCA_025642045.1 Solanum sejunctum | reverse complement strand
AAAGTTCCTTTTCCTACACAATTTGGGTCCAGACATGTCTTATGTCCACTCCTTGGGACATTCATAAAAATAGCTTTTATATTTTGACTCTTGATACGTAGAACCTGCAAGTTGTTAAAAATGTGAAATAGTTAAGTATGTTAAAAGAAGGTATTTTGTAACGTTCGGTGAAAAGCCTAAATAGAACCTATGTTCGTTACTTGCCAAAATGTTGCTAAGTTATTCCCATTCATAACTTTTGGAGTCTTTAAAAGTTCATGAATAATGTTCGTTGACCGAAAGTTACTTAGTTGGAGTGCTATGGGATTTATTGTTTCAAATTCATTTTAAAAATTATTTTGAAGTATGTTAGTAATGTGTATGATGAGAAAATTAGCAAGTTCCTTGGAATCACTTTTATGTTTGGAGTTGAGTAATTTTGACAAATTTCATAAACAAATAACTTCTTGGTATTAAAGATGAACAATTTGCTTATTACTAAGTTTTTTGAAACTAGTTTTTATGCATGTGATTCTCACAACTCTATTCGTGCCATTTTTGGTTTCCTCGCCGGTTCCCGGGCTAGTTATTATTCTGCTCATGTATAACTATATGTATATATGTTCCGAAGCAGGTTGGATATGGCGGGTCGATTTGACCATGGGCCGGCTTTGCTTAGTTTGGAGGTATAAGGGGCTGGGCTTGGTATATGTTGGCATTATGACATGTGGGTGCTTGGCTCCTTTGCCCCGGACCACATGAATGCGTGGCCCCTTCACCACCGTTCACTTATATGACGGGCATGATGACCTTTCCACATTGTGATACGTGAGTGCCTAGCCCCTTCGCCTCGGCTCACCTATCCTATGACATGAGTGCATGGCCCCTTCTCCATGGCTCACCTATGTTACAGTTGGGATTTTTGTTGGATATTTGAAACTTTTGGTGTTATGCTATGGTGTGGCGCGAGTTTGGAGGTCGCCATCGTTCCCGTCCGATATGCATTATTTTGATGTTTTAAATAATCAAATATTTTGATGTTTTCATGCAGGCTTGACTTATATATTTTATTCGGATTATTATTCTCACTAACATTTCGTACTTTCTGCTTTACATATTTGGTACATTTTTCGTACTGACCCCCTTCCTTTTGGGGGTTGTGTTCATGCCCGCAGGTACTGATATAAATGTTAGAGAGCCATCTTCCTAGGATATCTGTTTGCCGTTGACATGCTCCCTTTGCATTAGGAACAAATCTTCTGGTATATACATGTACACATATTTTCTATATTTTGCATTTGTATATATATTCTAGGGTATGATGGGGCCCTGTCCCATCCTATGATCCAGTTTGTATGTTTAAAGGTTTGTGGATACATGTGGGTGTGGGAATTGTGTTTGATATGACTCCGTTTGTATGATATGTTTGTTGGGTGGTTCTGCCGCTGCGGTGACCTTGTCGGCCCGCATGTATATATATAGTGATATTTGTTGTTGGCTAGGTTCGCTGTTTGCAGGTGTGGTTAGTCAGTAAAACAGAGGAAACTCTGCTGAAATTTTGAGAAATTTCTTAGCCGTTATAAGTTGTTCCAGTTTGGTGTTTGTCTGGGTGTCCAATTGACACTAATCATGGCCTTTGGGTTGGGTCGTGACACTTGTGTTGGAGATTTTGGGGATTTGAATTTTTTGGTTTTATGCTGTGGTATGGTGCGAGTTTAGAGGTCGCTGTAGTTCTCATCTGATATGCATTACTTTGATATTTTAAATGAAGGATTATTTTGATGTTTGCATACAGGTTTGACTCATATATATTTATTGGGATTATTACTCTCATTTATATTTCGTACTTTCTACTTTACATATTCGGTACGTATTTCGTACTGATCCCCCTTCCTTCGGGGGATGCGTTTCATGCCTGCAGATACTGACGCGCAAGCTAGAGAGCCAACTTCTTAGGATCTCTGTCTACCATTGAAGTGCTCTCTTTTCCTTGAGAGTAGATTTTTGGTATATATATGTACACTTATTTTCTGTATTTTGCATTTACGCATATTCGAGGGTATGATGAGGCCCTGTCCCGTCCTATGATTCAGTTCGTATGTGTAGAGGTCTATGGATACATGTGGGTGTGGGATATTGCATGTGGTATGACTACGTATGTATGATACATTTGTTGGGCGGTTCTACCATAGCGGTGACCTTGTTGGCCCGCATATATATGTGTATAGATATTTGCTATATTCTGGGGTTGCTGTTTGCAGGTTTGGTTAGTCAGTAAAACAGGAAAAACTCTGCCGAAATTTTGATAGATTCATTCTCTATTATAGTTGGAAATCTGGTTTAGTGTTTGTATGGGTGCCCAACCGGCACTAATCACGGTCTCTGGGTTGAGTCGTGACATATCCTCACTTAGGGACAACACCTAAACTAAAGATTAATCTTACAGTAGTAACTAACCCATTATAGTTGACCAAATAGATCGAACCATCCTTACCCATCATAATACAACCTTATGGGTTCTACATTCATTAGAAACATGCTATGCAAGTAGCTCAAACTATCCCAAGACCCCTAACACAACACGCTAAGTTGTCATTCCACAAGAATACTCATAATATGCTTGTACATACTTTCGAAGAGGCAATAGTCATTTTTTCAAATCATTTCAATGCACAATTAGGCTTGAAATCCAAACAATATATATAATAATTCATACTTAGGCTCAAATGCCAAAATCCTATTTTCATAGTCATAAAAATCATGCATAGGAATAACCCATTCATATACAAAATGGTGCATGCACCCAAAATGCTTTAAGACCCCAAACCAAAGACATATATGTGATTATAATATTGTCATAACTGACCTTTTATCAAAATCATACCATAAAATGAAATTTGGCTTACTTATAACATAATTTTTCAAAATAATCCGTGCACATGAATGCATATGCTATGAACATTGAGGAAATGACATAAGTAATTAACACTCCATTTAAAATCAACATCTATATTACGAAGTTGAAGTGAAAACATAATTAATTCCATATTTAAATCCATAGTGTAATCTCTCATGAATAAATCATTCAAAAAGGGATCATGCCTACTTGAAACTTCATAAACCCAAAGTAAATCCTCATATAATGGTTTAAGTCACATTAAAATTATCAAACAAACACTACCCATGCGTCAATAGAATTTTAGAAATCATAATATTCAAATGCCAAATTAAAATAAGTGAATTCATATAGGTTTTCTTGAAAATAAATTTTTGAAAAGGGCTTAATTTCATACTTGCATAATTATAGATAATTTCATGAATTCATAACATACTTGTTAGTCTATATTCATCATGAAGTCACTTGACTTGTAAAACATGTAAACATCTTGAGAATTCTTAACTTGGCATTTCATCAAATACTTGGTGGGCACATATGAGGACATGTTCAAATCATCCAAAATGCAAAGTATAGATCATAAAATAGTGAAATTAATGCATCTTAATATCATGTAAATTAGCCCACCAACATCATGGTAAAACCCCATCATGGTAACTTGTAAATCATATGAAAACTTCACAATAGTTCATAGAATTCATAGCTTGAATCATGTAAAGTCTCAATAGACAAAGATTAGCTCCTAGTATAAGCTCAAAATAGATATTCATGCATGGTCAACAATATTTGACAAAATCCCAACATATATATTTGATAATAATAGGTACCTATAAAAAATACAACTTTAAATCATGGAATTTCGTAAAATAGGAAGATTGGGCTCCATAGGTGAAAGAAACCCATGATTGAAATCCACATAGACATGAATCCTACTACACCAAGGGATAACAAAAGAAATAACAACTCCTGAACCTATCAAATCACCCTACTCAAAATGTTGGTCACAATATGGCCTTATTTAGGGTCAACTAAGACATAGGAGTAACAATAGAAGAGAACCTACTCATAATCTTTGGTAATAGCCCACTAAACCCAAGAGGCTCCTAATACCCAAGGAAGTCAAGGTCTAGGCTAACAACTAATCAGCTTTATCTTACTAAAGTCCACCTTAATACCATCACCAGGCATCACACAACCTAGGAAGGCAACCTTTTACCACCAAAATTTCCATCTCACCTACTTAGCACCTAACCTTCTTCCTTGAACTCGTAGTACTACCCTCAAATGATTCACATGCACTAGCTCATTAGGGAATGAACTACATTATCATTACTAAAACCATGATAAACCTATTAGAGTAGGGACTAAAGATCTTACTCATGAGACTTACAGGCACACCCGATGTACTAGTAAAGCCCAAGGATACTACCACAGAATTAAAAATATTAGAATGAACATTCAAAGCATTATCTAGCACCACCAACAATTCTATAGACAAAACAACATAGGTTCAATTTCTCACAAGATAACAAATTTAACCCCTTGTAACCCAATGGTACCTTAATACAAGAAATGGACCTACCTCCCTGGCTACCATTCAACAACATCCCACTCAAACGTGAGCTCATCGATACTTTCTGCATTGCCCATGTTCATTACATTGTATGGGCGATATTTTCACAGTCAGCAGGGCTTAACTAACGAAAAATCTTTTCAAACCTACTCCCATTTTGGTTTCGAGCCAAGAAAAAAATGCCAGTCCAATGGCTGCTTCAGCGGCTGCAATTGCTATAACAAAAATTGAGAAAATTGGGATATATCTCTATGGGTCCTATCATCTATGAAGACGCAACATGCATGCAACCATTCCATTCCTATAATGACATCCAAATCCACCATGCCTCTATGATAGGTCTGATTTTAGAGCAACCATAGCGAAAATTGATTTTTCCAAGTTTGCGCAAAATAGTGGCGATCAAAGATGGTATTACGAGATGCAGTCATCACAAACCAGTGTAAAATTTGCTTGCATGATAGGTCCGCATTGCAGACTAGACACAGACCTGCGTATTTTGTTTCTAGTGATTTTTATCTCGGTCCATGGGTTTTGGACCTTGGACCTAAGCCTTCCCATGCACGAAAATAGCCACACTTAGCCACATTTCACCTTTATATCATAAAAGACATTCCCCAATACTCTTTTAAACCATTTGACTAATATTACTCATAATTCAAGTGTCCAAATCTCAATCTTGATCTTGATGTTCTCATTCAAGCTTCAAGTCTCCATTTTTAATCTTTTCAAGGGTACTCCAAAGTTAATTTTTGTGGGTTTCAACCGTTGGGTCCTTTCACCCATGTTTCCCAAGCTTTATTTTTACCTAAAATATATGTTTCTAAGTTAATTTTATATATAAGTTTTCTATTATGAATTTAACTATGAACTATGTTGGGATTTTGTAAAAGTATGACTGTATTAGCATGTTTTGAGCTATGAATCTTTTATCTATCTTGAGATTTGATGAAGCGTTTTGATGTATATTGTATGGTGATATTACTAAGTATAGGTGGGGTGCTTTACTTGAAGATTTCTTGCTTTATTTCAGTTTTTAATTGCACGGTTACACTAGCATTACACGCCCACTAAGTGTTTGATAAAATGTCTGGTTTAAGGTTATTGAGCCATTGATATTCTACTGCATGACCTATGACTTATATGCACTTATGCTGATGAAAGTATCGTAAAAATGTAATTATTTCATGAAAAGTAGCTATAATGTATGAAGTTGATCAATTGCCTCGTTCGGAGGGTAGTAGGCCCATAACTAGATTATTATGGGGTATGTACCTCAATTACCTCACTCAGGCAGTAGTAGGCCTATGCAACCTTGTTGGAGGGTTTGTACCTCAATTGTCTCGCTCGGGAGGTAGTAGGAACGTGCAACCTTGTTGGGGGGGGGGTTTGTACCTCAATTGCTTTGCTCGAGAGGTAGTAGGCTTGTGCAACCTTGTAGAGAGGTTTGTACCTCAATCACCTCGCCATAGAGGTGGTAGGCCTTGGTACTATTGATGGTCTCTTCCTACGCATGTAACATATTCTATATGCAAGTATGTTTACTCCAAGTATCATTCATGCATGCCATATTGTTATACGATCATCTATTCCTCAACTATGCATTTTAATTATATTATTTATCTATTGTTACATTGAATCCTACATGGTTAGTACATTTAAACGTACTAATGCATACTCTATGCCTACATGATATTATCATGTGGGGATCAGAGCCCTATTTGATCATGTCCTCCTCCACGTCACTAGTATAATTTCTCTACAAAGTAAGTGGTGAGTCCTCAACTTCGGGGATAATGTCTTGATCTCGTGCTATGTATAAAGACTCTCTTTCTTTTGTTTATTGTAAGCTTGACTATGACGGTGAGCCCAGTTGCTTGTCTTGGCCCTCGCTAATGTTCTATGCTTAGAGGTGTTATTGGACAAACTATGTATTGATGCTATGAGCATTGAGTCTCTTTACCTTATGATGTTTATGCTATGAAAGATGTCTCTTAGCCCCGATTATCCCTATTTTTATCTTTTATTTTTATTTTATTGGTTCCATTATCAAGGATGTGTAATGATATATTAAGAGGCTTGCTAGGGTTCTTTTTGGATTCCCCATGTGCCCTATCACATCTAGGCCCTAGGCTTAATGGTCCTCGGCATCCAACATAATACGTCAATTAGAGTCTTGTTCATGGTTGTGTTGTGCACCACAAATATGAACAAAAGGCTATAAGAACTTTTAGGAAATGCTTCCCTTCTTCTTACTCTATGTCATGCTATAGAAGTTAAGGTAAGACTTCTCTGCCCCCCTAACAATTATTTTTTTTATGCTAGATGCATAACACAAGAGAAAAAAGAACCCGCACACCCGAGGAACAATTGACTCATGGTGAGCTCCGAGATGCTCTAGCTGTTCCTGTACAAGTTGTGGCTAATCAAGCAAGTCAAGGGACCCAAGCCCCTTATGCTCCTACTCTGTCATCTTGGGTGAGAGACTTTATGAGGATGAACCTATAGGAGTTCAATTGGTCTAAGATGGATAACGACCCTCAAGAATTCATTGATGAGGTATACAAGGTGTTATCCATTATAGATGTGAGGTCATAAGAAAAGGCAGAGTTGGAGGCTTACCAACTCAAGGGGGTGGCTGAAATTTGGTACACACAATGGAATTAGGAGAAGGGGAATAATAATATGACATTATGAGAGGAGGTTAAGTCGGCTTTCCTTAACAGATTCTTCCCTCATGAGCTTAGGGAATCCAAATTGGTGGACTTCATGAACTTGAAGCAAGGATCTATGAGTGTGAAGGAGTATGACCTCAATTTTATTCAACTCCCAAAATATTCTCCACACTTGGTTTCCAACCCAAGGTCGAGAATGAATAACTTTGTGATTGATGTTACTAATTTTGTAAGTGAAAATGTCATACCACTATGTTGATCAATGTCATGGATTTGTCCAGCTTGATTACTTACGCCGAATAATTAGAAGGGGTGAAATTGAGGAATAAAAGGGATCATGGGGCTAAGAGGTCCTGTATTGATAGTAGGTTCCAAAATATCAAGGGTGGCCAGTTTCACCAAGGCCAAGGGTCTTCTCATGTTCCTAGTGGAGATTTGTCAATAATTACCCAAGGCCCAAAGAGGGTAGTCGTATGATACCTAGACCCGTGTGTCCAATATGTGGTAGGGGTCATGCTTGCCTATGCTTGAGGGTTATTGATACTTGGTATAGTTGAGAGGAAATAGGCCACATGATAATGGGTTGCCCTCATACAGGAGCAAGGGTAAGGATGTTCATCCTCAAGGTCGAGGTGCTAATGCGATCCCTTTTGGGAAAGGAGGTCAACAAGATGATGCCCTAAGGCATAATCAGTTTTATTCTTCACAGACGAGGGAAAGGGTTGATAAGGTGTTCGATGTCATCACCAATATGTTAAAATTATTTGATTTTGATGTGCATCTATTGATAGACCGGGGTGCCACTCTTTCTTTTGTTACTCCTCTTATTGCAAAAAAGTTTCATGTTGAGCCCAAATTATTGTGTGAGTCTTATGAGGCGTCTACTCCTCTTGGTGCATCTATTGTTGCTAGTAAGGTCTATAGAAATTGTCCCATTTGCATCTTGCATAAAATATTGCCTTGTGATCTTGTTGAGTTGGACATGGTTGATTTTGATGTCATTCTTGGGATAGATTGGTTGCATTAATTTTATGCCTCTATTGATTATATAACCGTAGGGTCAACTTCCAATTAACAAATAAACCTATTCTTGAGTGGTAGAGTCATGATGTAGTGGATAAGGGTAGATTCATCTCTTGTATTGAAGCCCATAAGTTGATCTCGAGGGGGTGTCCTTATCATCTTGTAAGGGTTAGAGCTATGGACTCCAAAGTCCTTCCAATAGAGTTAATTTTGATGGTGAATGATTTCCTTGATGTCTTTCCAAATATCCTTCCTGATGCTCCTCATGAAAGGGAAATAGATTTTAGTATAGACTTTCTCCCTAATACTCAACACATTCCTAATCCCCCTTACCATATGGCCTGGATGGAGTTAAAGGAGTTGAACGAGCAATTGAGGGATTTGTTGGAGAAGGATTTCATTAGGCCTAGTCAATCACCTTGGGTTGCATCAGTATTATTTGTGAAGAAGAAGTATGGGTCTCTTAGAATGTGTATTGAGTACTAGTAACTTTATAGGGTTACCATCAATAATAGGTATCCTCTACCAAGAATCGATGATTCTTTGACCAACTTCAAGGGGCTAGCCACTTCTCTAAAATCTATCATCAGTTCGAGTACCATAAAGTGAAAGTAAGGAGTGTGATATTCCTCAAATAGCCTTCTGAACTAGGTATGAGCATTATGAATTTGTGGTTATGTCTTTTGGGTTAACCAATGCATCAGCTATCTTCATGGATCTTATGAATATGGTGTTTAAACCCTACCTTAATTTGTTTTTGTGGCCTTCATTGATGATATATTGATCTATTCAGATAGTGTCGAGAAGCGTGGAGCTCATTTGAGGGTAGTACTACAATGATTGAGGAAAGAGAAGTTGTATGCTAAATATGAAAAGTGTGAAGTTTGGTTGAAATAGGTTACCTTCTAAGTCATGTGGTGTCGGGGTACGGTATTAAGATAGATCCTAAAAAAGACAGATGTGATTAGAAATTGGGCTAGACCATTGACGCCATTGGATATTAGGAGCTTCTTCGGCTTAGTAGTTTACTACTGGAGGTTTATGAATGGGTTCTCTTCTATTTCTGCCTGTATGACCAAGTTGACTCAAAAGAAGGCCAAATTTGTGTGGATCAATGAGTGTGAAAAGAACTTCCAAATCTTGAAGGATAAGCTTGTGTTCGCTCCTATCTTGTCTCTACTGGAAGTGTTAGAAGGGTTTTTCTTGTATTGTGATGTCTCCCAGATTGGTTTAGGTTGTGTGTTGATGTGAAATGGTAAGGTGATAACCTATGCTTCTAGGCAACTCAAAGTGTATAAAAAGAATTATCCTATTCATGACCTTGAATTGGCTGCCATGGTTTTTGCATTGAAAATTTTGCGTCATTATTTTATAGATGCATGTTGATGTGTTTATTAATCATAAAAGCCTCTAATATGTGTTCACTCAAAAAGATCTTAACTTGAGGAAAATGAGGTATTAGAACTTCTTAAGGATTATTTTATGAGTGTGCATTATTATCTTGGTAAGGCTAATTTGTGGCGCATGCTATGAATAGGGTGTATCTATGAAGCCTAGCTCATGTTGATGGTATCGGCAAAGAGGTGGCTAGAGATGTCCATCGATTGGCTAGATTGGGAGTTAGGTTGGAAGAGGTGGATAATGGGGGTGTTGTGGTAGTTGATGGCTCTAAATCTTCGTTGGTTGAGGAGGTAAAAGCTAAGCAAGATCTTGATCGTACCTTGATAGAATTAAATGGTAAGGTGAAGATTTTCTCTCAATGGGGACATGGTGCCCTTAGGTGCCAAAGTAGGTTATGTGTGTCTTGTGTTGATGGATTGAGAGAAACAATCCTTGATGAGGCTCATGGTTCTTCTTATTCTATTCGCCCTGATTCTACTAAGATTTTTAGAGATTTGAGAGAGTTGTATTTGTAGGGAGGTATGAAGTGGGACATTGCCAAATTATATCCGGTTATCATAGTTGCCAACATGTCAAAGTCGAGCACCAAAGGTGGGCTGGCTTAGCATAAGTCATATGTATTCCTACTTGAAAGTGGGGAGAGATTAATATGAATTTTGTGGTTGGGTTACCCAAAGACTAGGAAAGGTTTTGATTCCAGTTAGGTTGTGGTTGATAGGATTACTAAGTTGGCTCATTTCTTACAGATTAAAAATACTTTTGGGGCCGAAGACTATGCTAAATTGTACATTCATGAGTTGGTAAGATTACATAGAGTTTCTTTGTCTATTATATCAGATTATGGTGCTCAATGCACTTTACACTTTTGGGGGTCCTTCCAAAGAGACCTTGGGACAAAAGTAAAGCTTAGTATGACCTTTTACCCTCAAATGGATGGCCAAGTTGAAAGAACTATCCAAAATCTTGAGGATATGCTTAGGGCTTGTGTATTGGAGTTTAATTGTAGGTAGGGTGATTATTTTCCATTGATTGAGTTTTTCTTACAACAACGCTATCATTTAAGCATTGGTATGGATCCTTTTTGAGGCTCTCTATGGTAGACATTGTAGATTACCAGTTGGGCGGTTTGAAGTTGAGGATATGGCTTTGTTGGGACCAAATCTAGTTATGAAGTCTCTTTAGAAGGTTAGTATGATTAGAGAAACATTGAAGATATCCCAAAGTCGCCAAAAGTCCTATGCGGATGTAAGGAGAAGAGAGTTTGATGATTAGGTCTATTTGAAGGTGTCACCAATGAAGGGTATGGTTTGTTTAGGTAGGAAAGGTAAATTAAGTACAAGATTTTTGGGTCCTTATAGGGTGATGAGGAGGATTGGTAAGGTGGCCTATGAGTTGAAATTGCCTAGTGAATAAAATTGGTTCATCCGATCTTCCATGTGCCTATGTTGAGGAAATGTGTGGATGACCTTAATGCTATTGTGCCTCTTGATGTTGTGGGGGTGGTTGGAGACAACTTGACATATGAAGAAGTTCTAGTGGAGAACTTGGATAGAAAAGTGAAGAGGTTGAGGAAAAAGGATGTTGCTTCCGTTATGGTCCTTTGGAGGAATCAACAAGTCGAAGGTTCTACTTAGGAAGCCAAAGCAAACATGCAAAAGCGATACCCCTATCTTTTTCATTCTACTAAGGCCTACGGTACTAATTCTAAGTCTTCTATGTGACTTGATCAATCATGTTTCAGCCCCTAAGTTATTTACATGCATTCATGTTTATATTTACAAAGTTCATGGTGATTTTAACACTTATGTTGAGAATTTTGAAAATGGTGTTTAAGTGTATTATTGCATTCTTGTTGGGGCTGATCTCTTCATTATTACTCTTCTCATGTACATTTCTTTGACATTAGGGGACAAATATTCCCAAGGGGAGATATTGAAACCACCCAAAAAAGTGCCTGAAAATGTGCTTTGGATGAGCTCAAAATCTTAATTTCCATATATCTCAAAATTCATGCACGATATCAAAATTTCAACTTCATATTCTTGATAAAGGGAAAACATTGAGTGAGAAATAGGTCTAACCCTGATTTTAGAGCAATCATAGCAAAATTTAATTTTTCCAAGTTTATGCAAAACAGTGGTGATCCACGATGGTACAACAATGCGCAGACGTAGTGGACCAGTGTAAAATTTTCCTCTGTAATGGGTCCACATCAGGGACAAGATGTAGACCTGTGTATTTTCTTGCAAGTAATTTGTATCTCGGTCTAAGGCTTTTGGGCCTTGGGCCAAAGCCTTCCCATGCGGGAAAATACCTACACTTGGACATATTTCACCTTCATATCATATAAGACATTCCCTAATATTCTCTCAAATCCTTAGACTAATATTTCTCTCATAATTCAAGTGTTCAAATCTCAATCTGGATCTTAAGGTTCTCATTCAAGCTTCAAGTCTCCATTTCCAATCTTCTTCAAGTAATTTCCAAAGTCAAGGTATGTGAGTTTCAACCATTGGGTCCTTTCACCTATGGTTCCTAAGCTTCGTTTTTACCTAAAATATATGTTTCTAAGTTGAATTTACACATGGGTTTTCTATTATGAATTTAACTATGAACTATGTTAGGATTTTGTAAAAGTGTGACTGTTTTAGCATGTTTTGAGCTATGAATCGTTGATCTATCTTGATATTTGATGAAGGGTTTTGATGTATATTGTATGGTGATATTACTAAGTATTAGAGGGGTGCTTTACTTGAAGTTTTCTTGATTTATTTTACTCTTTAATTGCATGGTTTTATACTAGCATTACACACTCACCAAGTATTTGATAATATATCCGATTTAGGGTTCTTGAGACATTGATGTTCTATTACATCACCTATGACTTCTATGACTTTGTTATGATGAAAGCATGGTATAAATGTGTTGATTTCATGAGAAGTACCTATAATGTTGGAATTTGATTAATTGTCTCATTCGGGGAGTAGTAGGCCCGAACTACCTTGTTGGGGAGGGTATGTACTTGAATTGCCTCACTCAGGAGGTAGTAGGACAGTGCAACCTTGTTGGGGGCAAACTAGTTGGGGATTTGTACCTCAATTTCCTTGCTCGGGAGGTAGTTGGCCAGCGCAACATTATTGAGGGGTTTGTACCTCAATCCCCTGTCTAAAGAGGTGGTAGGCCTTGGTACTATTGATGATCTCTTCGTACATATGTAGTATATTCTATGTAGAAGCATGTTTTCTTCAAGTATCATTCATACATGTCATATTGTTATACGCTCATCTATTGCTCAACTATGCATTTTAACTATATTGGTTTTCTATTGTTGTATTGTATCCTACATACTTAGTATATTCAAATGTACTAACGCATACTCTATGCCTACATGATGTCACCAAGTAGGGACCAGAGCCCAACTTGATCCTCCTCCTCCTCCCCCACGTAACTAGTATGATTTCTCTACAAAGCAAGTCCTCAACTTCGAGGACAATGTCTTGATCTCATACTATGTATAAAGACTCTTTTACTTTGTTTTATTGTATGTTTGGCTATGAGGGTGAGCCCGGTTGCTTGTCTTGGCTCCCGCTGAGTTCTATCTTTATAGATGTTGTGGGACAAGATATATATTGATGCTATGAGCCTTGAGTCTCTTTACTTTATGATGTTTGATTTTACAAAAGATGTCCCTTAGCCCTGATTACCCCTCTTTGTATCTTTTATTGTTATTTTATTGCTTCCGCCACCAAGGATATGTAATGATATGTTAAGGGGCTTGCTTGGGGTCCCTTCGGGTTTCCCATGCACCCTGTCACATCTAGGCCCTAGGATTGGGTCATTACACTAAGTTCCTTTTTTTTAAAAGAGATTGAGAAAACTCTATGCTTTATAAAAACTTGAACGAAGGATGGAGGAGAAGGAGGACAATGAGGAGGGGAAAGGAGAATGAAGAAAGAAAAAAGAGAGAAATAATCATAAATATAAACTCACTCTTCTTTGTAATTTTGAAGAAGATGACGATGATGATGATGATCTTGAAGGAGAAGAAGAATCCAGAGAAATGATTACAAATGAGAACTCACTTTTGTTTTTCTAGTTTTGCAGAACAAGAGGAATCTAAAAATGATTGTAAATGTAAACTCACCCTTTTTTGTAATTTTGAAGAAGAAAAATCCAGTAAAAGGTGTAAATATATAAACTCACTTTTTATTGTAATTCTGCAGAAGAATAATCCAGAGAAATGGTTGTGAATGTGAACTTACTCAATTTTTTTGTTTATTTAATTTTCAAAACACATTATTATTCATAGGGTGGTCACGTATGTGTGTAATTCATTTCGGATTTTGTTTAAGTAGAAAAGTCGTGACTATTCAAAAATGGAATACATAATTCTATATAAAGTTTTCTTATTTTTTCTTTTAAATTTTATTCCTTATACATGCATTGGGAAAGGTGTTGGAAGTGCAAAAAAAAGTGTACTAAAATTAGTTTGTCACGCCTCGAGAGGGTACCTCAGACATGACCGACGCTCAGAGACTATTGCTAGTCCCCAATTGAACTACTTGACCTCATCACATTCACTCATTCAATAACTAATAAATCAGAAGAAGTCTAAAGATAACAATGTGCAATCTAGTCTCAAGTATCGAATTAAATAAATAAATCAAGTCTCAACATCAATCCTCAACTCTAGTCTATGAAGCCTGTATCACTATCAAATGGTGCCAATGACAAACCTGCGGCTAACTCAATCAAAAGTAATGCTAACTCGAGTCTAACTCTAATAAGCTCTATGAAAATAAAGCTGGATCCTCCCAAGTAAGAGAGGCTCACCAACTCAGTAAAATGCAAATATCCTCAACAGTGTGCCTGTTGAAGATCTCTAATACCTGCCTCTACATCATATAATGATGCAGTCCAAAGGGGACATCAGCACATGGAATGTACAAGTATGTAAAATGATTGAATGATATAGAAAAGTAAGAATAATATAGAAATAACTTCAACTCAAGAATATA
>JAOTQJ010021335.1:0-16831 GCA_025642045.1 Solanum sejunctum | reverse complement strand
GATTTTTCTAGTTGTTGAAATATGTCAAGCAAATGGAGCAAGAAAAGTTGAGGAAGAGGTGGGGTAATGAGGCTAAAAGGGCCCATTTTGAGGGTAGGTTCCAAAGTCAAAAGGGTGGCCGGTTTCATCAAGGCCAAAGGTCTTCTCATGCTTCTAATAAGGGGCTTGCCAATGACTTTCCAAGGGCCCAAGGTGTTGGAGGTGTGTGTCCTATTTATGTGTGTTTAGAGTGTGGTAAGGGTCATGATAGCCTATGCTTGAGGAATACCATTGCTTGTTATGGTTGTGGGAAGATGGGACATAAGGCAATAAATTGCCCTTGAAATCACAACA
This sequence comes from Solanum sejunctum, assembly GCA_025642045.1. Taxonomy (NCBI): domain Eukaryota; kingdom Viridiplantae; phylum Streptophyta; class Magnoliopsida; order Solanales; family Solanaceae; genus Solanum; species Solanum sejunctum. The sequence continues at coordinate 16,498 of JAOTQJ010021335.1, read as the reverse complement.
AAAGGAAGGATGTTCGTCCTCAAGGCTGGGGCGCCAATGTGGTTCCTTGAGGGAGAGTTGGTCAACAAGCTGGTGCCCAAAGGAACAATCGATTTTAAACTATACATGGGAGGCAAGTGGTAGATGAGTTGCCTAACATTATTACCAGTCTGTTAAAAGTCTTTGATTTTGATGTATATGCATTGATTGATCCAGGTGTCACTCTTTATTTTGTTACCCCCTTTATTGCCAAAAAGTTTCATGTTAAACCCAAATTGTTATGTGAGACTTATGAGGTGTCTACCCCTATTGGTGCATCTATTGTTGCTAGAGAGGTGTATAGAAATTGTCCCATTTGCATTTTTCATAAGATTTTTCCTTGTGATCTTATTGAATTGGATATGGTTGATTTTGATGTCATTCTTGGGATGGATTAATTCTATGCATACTATGCCTCTATTACTTGTAGAACCTGTAGGGTCAAATTTTGATTCCCAAATGAACCTTTCCTTGAGTGGGAGAGTCATGATGTGGTGGTCAAGGGTAGATTCATCTCTCGCATTAAATCAAATTAGTTGATCTCTAATGGGTGTCTTTATCATCTTGTGAGGGTAAGGGATATGGAGTCCAAAGCCCTTCCCATAAAGTCGGTTTCGATGGTAAATGTGTTCCTTGATATCTTCCTTAGTGACCTACCCGGTGTTCCTCCTGAAAGGGAAATAGATTTTGGTGCAGACCTCCTCCCTGATACTCAATCTATTTTTGTTCCTCCTTACCGTATGGCCCCGGTGGAGTTAAAGGAGTTGAAGGAGCAATTTTGAGGGAATTATTGGAGAAGGATTCTATTAGGCCCAGCCAATCACCTTGGGTGCACAGGTGTTGCTTGTGAAAAAGAAGGACGAGACTCTTAGAATGTGTATTAACTACCAACAATTTAACAGGGTCACCATTAACTATAGGTATCCTCTTCCAAGGATTGTTGACTTGTTTGAGCAATTACAAGGGGATAACCACTTCTCTAAGATTGATCTTTGGTCCAGATATCATCAAGTTAAGGTGAGGTAGTGTGACATTCCCAAGGTGGCCTTTCGTACTAGGTATGGGCATTGTAAGTTTGTGGTGATGTCTTTTGTTAACTAATGCACCAGCTATCTTCATGGATCTTATAAATAAGGTCTTCAAATCCTACCTTGATTCATTTGTTGTAGTCTTCATTAATGATAATTTGATCTATTCTCATAGTGAGGAGGAGCATATGAGCCATTTGAGGGTAATGCTACAAATATTGAGGGAAGAAAAGTTGTATGCCAAGTATGAAAAATGTAAATTTTGGTCAAGGGTAGATTCATCTCTTGCATTAAATCCTGTTAGTTGATCTCTAAGGGGTGTCTTTATTATCTTGTGAGGGTAAGGGATGTGGAGTCCAAAGTCCTTCCTATAGAGTCGATTTTGGTGGTAAATGAGTTCCTTGATATCTTTCCTAGTGACCTACCTGGTGTTCCTCCCGAAAGGGAAATAAATTTTGGTACAGACCTCCTCCCTGATACTCAACCCATTTCAATTCCTCCTTACCATATGGCCCTGGTAGAGTTAAAGGAGTTAAAGGAGCAATTGAGGGACTTGTTGGAGAATGGTTTTATTAGGCCTAGCCACTCACCTTAGGGTGCACAGGTATTGCTTGTGAAAAAGAAGGATGGGACTTTTAGAATGTGTAGTGACTACCGGCAACTCAATAGAGTCACCATCAAGAATAGGTATCCTGTTCCAAGGATTGATTTGTTTGACCAATTGCAATAGGGCTAGCCATTTCTCTAAGATAGATCTTCGGTCGGGGTATCATCAAGTGAAAATAAGGGAGTGTGATATTCCCAAGACGGCCTTCCGGACTAGATGTGGGCATTATGAATTTGTGGTGATGTCTTTTGAGTTGACCAATGCACCGACCTTCTTTATGGACCTTATGAATAGGGTCTTCCAACTCTACCTTGATTCCTTTGTTGTGGTCTTCATTGATGACATTTTGATCTATTCTCATGGTGAGGAGGAGCATAAGGCTCATTTGAGAGTTGTGTTGCAAAGATTGAGGGAGGACAAACTATATGCTAAATATGAAAAGTGTGAATTTTCATTGAAGGAAGTTGCGTTCCTAGGACATGTGGTGTCAGGGATTAATATTAAGGTGGATCCAAAGAAGACCGATATGATTAGAAATTGGCCTAAACCATTGACGCTATTGGGCATTAGGAGTTTCTTAGGCTTAGTGGGCCATTATCGGAGGTTTGTGAAGGGGTTCTCTTTTATTGCTTCCCCTATGACAAAATTGACCAAAACAAGGCTAAGTTTGTGTGGTCTAATGAATGTGAAAGGAGCTTCCAAACATTGAAAGATAAGCTTGTGAATGCTCCTATGTTGTCACTATTAGATAGGCTTGAGGGATTTTTTTATGTATTCTGATGCTTCCTAGGTTGGTTTGGGTTATGTGTTGATGCAAAATGGTAAGGTTATAACCTATGCTTCTAGAAAACTCAAAGTGTATGAAAAGAACTACCCTACAGCCACCGTTGTGTTTGCATTAAAGATTTGGCATCATTACTTTTATGGGGTGCATGTTGTTGTGTTCACCGATCATAAGAGTCTCCAATATGTCTTTACTCAAAAAGATCTCAACTTAAGGCAATGAAGGTGGTTAGAATTTCTTAAGAACTACAACATGAGTGTGCACTATCATCCTGGTAAGGCCAATGTGGTGGCAGATGCTTTGAGTAGGGTGTCGATGTGTAGCCTAGCTCATGTTAATGATGGTGGCAAAGGGGTGGCTAGGGATGTCCACCGATTGGCTAAATTTGGGGTTAGGTTGGAAGAGGTTGATAATGGTGTTGTTGTCATTGATGGTTCTAAATCTTCATTAGTTGAGGAAGTGAAAGCTAAGTAAGATCTTGATCCCTCCTTGTTAGAATTGAAGGCCTTGGTAAAAAAGGGCAATATGGAGGTTTTCTCCTAACGGGGAGATGGTGTCCTTAGATACCAAGGTAGGTTATGTATGCCTTGTGTTGATGGCTTGTGAGAAAAGATTCTTGATGAGGATTATGGTTCTTCCTATTCTATTAACCCTGGTTCTACTAAGATGTATAGGGATTTGAGAGAGGTGTATAGGCGGGGAGGTATGAAGAAAGACATTGCCAAATTTGTTTCTGATTGTCATAGTTTCCAACAAGTCAAAGTAGAACATTAAAAGCCGGGTGGCCTAACCCAAGACATAGAGATTCCTACTAGGAAGATATTAATATGGATTTTGTGGTTGGGTTGCCCAAGACTAGAAAGGATTTTGATTCCATTTGGGTTCTGGTTAATCGGATGACAAAATAGCTCTCGTTCTATTGGTTATGAAATGGTCCCAAAAAGTGCCCAAAAAATGTGCCTCAGAATGCCCAAAATGTTAAATTCTATATACCAAAAATTTCATTTGTTATTTTAAAAATCCGACTTCATATTTGTGATCAGGAGGTCAAAATTAGGTGTAAAAGGGTCTAATCCCGATTTAATAGCAAAAGGATAGCAATTTTTATTTTTGAAAGTGCACATTCCAATGAGGTTTCTATGTTGCCTCCGTGATGTGCGAAGGGTGTGTTCCTGTACAATTCTTCCTCCATGTCCTCTCTGCAATGCGAAGAGGTGTATTTTTCCTGTGCGGTCCAAATATTCTAAGTGTTAGGCCCTAGTTTTTCCTAACATATTTTTATCTATCCTTAGCCATATTTCTCCCTTATATCATCCTAAACATTTCCAAATACTAACTAAAAACACACAGTCATATTTTTACCCCCCAAACTCAAGTCCTAAACATTAATCCCAAGCTAAGATTCTCCTTCAAGGTTCTTTTTTGCGCTTCACGTCTCCATCTCCAATCTTCACCAAGTTCATCCTAAGCTAAGGTATGTGGCGTTGAACCATTGGGTCCTTTCACCCATGGTGTCTAAGCCTCCTTTTAACTAATACTGCATAATTTAAAGTTGATTTTACATGTGGGTCGTGCATATTGAGAAATTTACTGCATAGTGATTTTAGTTCATGAAAGTATGTTTGTTTTAGCATATTTTGAGATCTAAATCTTGGATCTAATGTTGAATTTGGTGAGGGGGTTTTATGTAAATATCTTGGAGGTGTTGCAATGTATTGATTGATGGTTTTATAATATATTTTATTGAATGATTTTCTTGTGGGATTGAAGGACCAAAGCATGTGATATGATATGAATGACGTTATAATGATAAAAGGAGCTTATGTATATGATATACTCTATATTTAAGTGATGCATTAGATCATACCCAATCTGGGGGACTAAGAGCCCGGACAACTAAGGTGGGGCTTTGTACTCATCAACTATGTGAGAGGTTTGAACCACATCACCAAGGTGCTGGGGTGAGATCATCATCAACCAAGGTGGAGGTTTGTACTCATCAACCCAGGTGGGGGTTTATACTCATCAAACCATGTGAGGGGTTTGTACTTCGCCACCAGGGTGATAAGGTGTGATTATCATAAACCATGTGAGGGGTTTGTACCATACTACCAGGGTGATAGGGTGAGATCATCATTAACCGACTAAGGGGTTTATACTTTGGGAATGTATCTTGGTCTATTCTACACATATGTTATTTTACACTTATGATATTCTATATGAGCATGAGTTTCTTAAACATTTTTCACTTATGCATTGTTCATGCATGCTATCTTGCTATAATATGCTCATTACCTATTGTTATGCATTTTGATCATGATGTTTATTTCTTATTGCATTACATCCCACATACTTAGTACATTCAAATATACTAACGTATACTCTTGCCTACATGATATCACCATGTAGGAACCAGTTCTCATGTTGATCATCCTCCCCCTCCACATGGCCAATTGGTGTTATTCCAAGCTTGTTGGTGAATCTTCCATTTCGGGGACCTTAGTCTATGATTGCTATAATATATGTATTGAGACACTTTGTTATGCTCTATTTTGACCATGAGGGTGAGCCCAGTTACTTTATCTTGGCCCCCGCTCTATCTATGTATTTAGAGCTGTTTGTTGGACAAGTTGTATAATTATGATATGATCCATGACTCCTTGTCTTTGATGTTGATGTTTTGGAAAGCTATCCCTTAGACCTTTTGCCCCTTATGCTTGTTTTATATCTTTTATATGCTTCAGTAATAAATAATGTGTAATGATAAGTTGAGAGGCTTTATTAGGGTTCATTCAGGTTCCCCATTCACCGTGTCATGGCTAGCCCTTGGCTTGGGTCATGAGAAATTTGGTATCAGAGTGCTAGATTGATGGATCCTCAGAGTCCAACACATTATGTTGATTAGAGTCTTATTGATGGTCATGAAGCGTGCCATGACTATGAATAGGAGGCTATGAGGCATTTTAGGAAATATTTTCCTTCTTCATGTTCTAAGTAGTGCTATAGAGTTGTGGTGAGTTTTTTTTACCTAATGATTGTTATTTGCTATGTTAGATCATGCCAAACACTAGACAAAGACATGCACAAACTCCAGAGGAGTAACCTAACAAGAGCTTACTACGCTTGCCCAAGTGGTCGCCAACCAAGTCCAACAAGGGGCCCAAGCCCCTAATTCTAATACCCCTAGGGCTAAGGTAAGAGAAATTATGAGGATGAATCCTCCAATTTTCCATGGTTCAAAGGTGGATGAAGACCCATAATAATTCATTTATGAGGTCTATAAGATCTTGAATATCATAGTTGTTAGGCCGAATGAAAAGAAAGAGTTGGTGGCATACCAACTTAAAGGGGTAGCCCAAATTTGGTATGAGGAATAGAAGAGTAAGAAGGGGATTAGTAATGTGGTGCTCTGGGAGGAGTTCAAATTGGCCTTCCTTAATCGGTTTTTCCCCCTTGAACCTAGGGAGGCAAAGTTGGTAGAGTTTACAAACTTAAAACAAGGTGCTATGAGTGTGAGGGAGTATGCCCTCAAATTTAATCAACTTTCAAAGTATGCTCCCCATTTGGTGGGTAATCCTAGATCGAGGATGAATAAATTTATGATGAGGTTCTCTGACTTGGTGAGTGAAGAGTGTTAGCCCGCCATGCTTATTAGTGACATAGACTTGTCTCGCTTGATGACTTATGCTGAGCAAATGGTGGAAGAAAAGATAAGAAAGAGGAGGGACCATGAGGCTAAGAGGACCCGTTTTGAGGGTAAGTTCCAAAGGGGCGGTAGATCTCATCAAGGCCAAGGGCCTCCTCATGCTACTAATAGGGGGTTTGCCAATGACTTCCCTAGGACACAAGGTATTGGTGGTGTGGCTCCTATTAATGGGTGCACTAGATGTGGGAGGGATCATAGAGGCCCATGTTTGAAATATTCTAATGCATGTTTTGGTTGTGGGGAGCTTGGACACAAGAAGGTAGATTGTCCAAGAAACTGTGGCAAGGTTCAGGGTGCAAATGCGGTTCCATTAGGTAGAGGTATCCCTCAAGATGATGCCCCAATGTACAATCAATTTTATGTTCTATGTGGGAGGCAAGGGGTCGTTGAAGTCCCCAATATTATTATCGGCACGTTGAAAATCTTTGATCTTGATGTATATGTTTTGATTGATCTGAGTGACACCTTTTCCTTTGTTACCCCTTTGTTGCTAAAAAGTTTCATATTGAGTCAGAGTCATTGCACGAGTCATATGAGGTGTCTACTCCTATTGGTGCATCAATTGCTGCTAGGAGGGTGTATAGAAGTTGTCCAGTTTGAATTTTGCAGAAAATCTTACGTTGTGATTTTGTTGCATAAGATATGGTTAATTTTGATATTATTCTTAGGATGGATTAGTTGCATGAATACTATGCTTCTGTTAATTGTAGAACTCGGAGGCTCAAGTTTCAATTTCCAATCCCGTCCTTGAGTTGGAAAGTCATGATGTAGTAGTGAGGGGTAGGTTCATCTTATGAATTAAATCCCATAGGTTCATTTCCAAGGGGTGTTTGTATTATCTTATTAGAGTTAGAGATATGGAGTCCAAGTCCCTTCCATTGAGTCAGTTTCGGTTGTAAATGAGTTTCTTGATATCTTCCCAAATGACCTTCCTAGTGTCCCTCCTGAAAGTGAGATACATTTTGGCATAGATCTCCTTCCCGATACTCAACCTATCTTCATTCCCCCTTATCGTATGGAGCCAACAAAGTTGAAGGAGTTAAAGGAGCAATTGAAAGATTTGTTGGAAAAGGGGTTTATTAGGCCCAGCCAATCACCTTGGGGTGCACCGATGTTGTTTGTAAAGAAGAAAGATGGGTCACTTAGAATGTGCATTGACTATCGGTAACTTAATAGGGTCACTATAAAGAATAGATATTCTCTTTCAAGGATTGATGACTTGTTTGACCCATTGCAAGGGGTTAGCTTTTTCTCTAAGGTTGATCTCCAATTCGGATACCATCAAGTGAGGGTGAGGGAGCATGACATTCCGCAGATGATTTTTCGGACTAGATATGGGCATTATAAGTTTGTTGTGATGTTGTTTGGGTTGACTAATACACCGGCCATCTTCATGGACCTAATGTATTGGGTGTTCAAACCCTACCTTGATTACTTTATTATGGTCTTCATTGATGATATATTGATCTATTCACATAGTAGGGAGGAGCATATGGGCCATTTGAGGGTTATGTTACAAAGGTTGAGGGAGGAGAGATTTTATGCTAAATATGATACGTGTGAATTTTGGTTGAAGGAGGTCACATTCTTGGGTCATGTGGTTTTGGGGGATGGTATTAAGGTGGATCCTAAGAAGACTGCTGTGATTAGAAATTGACCTAGACCATTGACCGCGTTAGATATTAGGAGTTTCTTGGGCCTGTGGGTTACTATAGAAGGTCTGTGAATGGGTTCTCCTCCATTGCTTCCCCTATGACAAAATTGACCAAAAGAGGGTTAAGATTGAGTGGACCGATGAATGAGACAATCTTCCAAACATTGAAAGATAGACATATGTCCGCTCCTATATTGTTATTACTGAATGGGCTTGAGGGTTTGTTATGTATTGTGATGTTTGTAGAGTTGGTTTGGGTTGTGTGCTAATGCAAAGTAATAAGTTCGTAGCCTATGCTTCTAGGCAACTAAAAGTGCATGAAAGGAACTACCCTACCCATGATCTTGAATTAGCCGCCGTGGTGTTTGCATTAAAGATTTGGTATCATTATTTTTATGGGATGCATATTAATGTATTCACCGATCATAAGAGCCTTCAATATGTCTTCGTACAAAAAGACCTCAACTTGAGACAAAGAAGCTGGCTAGAACTTCTCAAAGAATATGATATTAGTGTGCATTATCATCCGGATAAGGCAAATATGGTGGCGGATGCTTTGAGTCGGGTGTCTATTGGTAGCCTAGCTCCTGTGGGTGGTGTTGATAGGGAGGTAGCTAAGGAGGTGCATAGGTTGGCTAGATTGGGAGTAAGGTTGGAAGATATGGGTAAAGGTATTGTTGTTGTTGATGGTTCTAAATCTTCTTTAGTTAATGAGGTGATAGCAAAACAAGATCCAGACTCCTCCTTGCTTGAATTGAAGGCCTTGGTGAAAGATGGCAAATTTTCTCCCAAGGGGGAGATAGGGCCCTTAGATACCAACGTAGATTGTGTGTGTCATGTGTTAATGGTTTGAGGGAGAGAATTCTGGATGGGGCTCATAACTCTTCCTATTCTGTCCACCTCAGCTCCATCAAAATGTATAGAGACTTGAGGGATGTGTATTGGTGAGGATGCATGAAGAGGGACATTGTTAAATTTGTTTTCGATTGCAATAATTGTCAACAAGTCAAAACAAACATCAAAGGTTGGGTGGCCTATCCCAAGATATAGAGATTCCTACTTGGAATTAGGAGGTAATTAATATGGATTTTGTGGTTGGGTTACCCAATACTAGGAAAGGTTTTGATTCTACATGGGTGGTGGTTGATAGGATGATGAAATCGGTTCATTTTCTAATGATCAAGACTACATATGGGGCTGAAGAGTATGCAAGGTTGTATATCCATGAGTTAGTGAGGTTACATGGTATTCCTTTATCTATCATATTGGATTGGGGTACACAATTTACTTCACACTTTTTGAGGTCTTTTTACAGGGGGTCTTGGTACCAACGTTCACCTTAGTACGACCTTCCACCCTCACACGGATAGCCAAGCTGAAAGGACTATTCAAACACTTTAAGATATGCTTAGGGCTTATTTCTTGGAGCTCAAAGGTAGTTGGGATGGTCATCTTTCATTGATAAAGTTTGCCTACAATAATAGCTATCACTCTAGCATCAGTATAACTCCTTTTGAATCTCTTTATAGGAGACGATGTAGATCACCAGTTGGTTGGTTTGAGGTTAGAGATGTGGCTTTGTTGAGACCGGATCTGGTTACAAAGTCTCTAGAGAAGGTTAAGATGATAAAGGAAAGATTGAGAACAACCAAAAGTCATCAAAAATTCAATGCTGATATAAGAAGAAGAGACCTAGAATTCCAAGTGGGTGATTGGGTTTGTTTGAAGGTTTCTCCAATGAAAGGTGTGGTCCGTTTTGGTAAAAAAGGGAAACTGATTCCAAGGTATGTTGGCCCTTATGAGGTGATAAAGAGGGCTAACAAGGTAGCTTATGAGTTAAAGTTTCCTAGTGAAATGAACTTGATTCATCCGGTGTTTCATGTCTCTATGTTGCAAAAATGTGTTGGTCATCGTATTGCTATTGTGCCTCTTGATGTTGTGGGAGTTTTTTAGGATGAGTTGACTTATGAGGAGGTTCCGATTCAAATCCTAGATAGGCAAGTAAAGAGATTGAGGAACATGCAGGTAGCATCCGTTAAGATCCTTTGGAGGAACCAATATATCGAATGTGCTACTTGGTAGGCCGAAGCGGACATGCAAAAGTGGTGTCCTTATCTGTTCCACTCCACTCAAGCCTAAGGTACTAATTCTGAGTTCCCTATGTGATTTCAAGTCTTATGTTTCAGCCCTTATGTCATTAATATGCATTCATGCATAAGTTGGAAAGTTTATGATGATTTTACACTATGTTGAGATTTTGAAAATGGTGTTTTAACTGTAACATTGCATTTTAGTAGGGGCTGGTTGATTTATGATCACTCTTGTCTTGTATGCCTCTTTTACATTTGGGGACGAATATTCCTAAGGGGAAGATATTGAAACGACCCTAAAAAGTGCTTGATAATGTGCCTCGGAATGCCCAGAATTTTAAATTCCATATATCTCAAAATTCGTTTGTTATTTCAAAATCCGACTTCATATTTGTGATCAAGGGGTCAAAATTAGGTAAAAATGTGTCTAACCCCAATTTAAGAGAGAAAGAATAGCAATTTCAATTTTTAATAGTGTAAATTCCAATAGGGTTTTCATTTTGCCTCCGCGACGCGCCAATGGAGCATTCATGTACATTTCTGCCTCCGCGATGCGGAGAGGTATATTTTCCCAGGTAGTGTTTTCCCTCTATGGCCCAAATATTCTAAGTGTTTGGTCCAAGTTTTCCCAAACGTATTTTTATCTATACTTAGCTAAATTTTACCCTTATATCAACCTAAAAATTTCCCAATACTAACTAAAAACACTTAGTCATATTTTCACCCCCCCCCCCAAAAATGAAGTCCTAAACCCTCATTCCAGGATAAGGTCCTCCTTCAAGGTTCATCTTCAAGCTTCAAGTCTCCATCTCTAATCTTCACGAAGCTCATCCTAAGCTAAGGTAAGTGGTGTTGAAGTATTGGGTCCTTTCACCCATGGTGCCTAAGCCTCCTTTTTACTAATATTGCATGATTTAAAATTTATTTTATATATGGGTCTTGTATATTGAGAAATTTACGGCATAGTTATTTTATTCCATGAAATTATAGTTGTTTTGGCATGTTTTGAGCTCTAAATCTTGGATTTGATGAAGGGTTTTGATGTGAATGTCTTGGGGAGGGGGGTTTTAAGGTGTTGATTGATGTTTTACAACAAATTTTCTTGCATGATGTCATCTTTAAATTTCATGGTCTTTTACCTCCATTACCCCCTCCCCCCAAGGGTTTGATAAAATGTCCGGCTAGGGCTTCTTGTGGAATTGAAGGTCCAAAGTATGAGATATGATATGAATGATATTGTAATGATTAAAAGAGCTTATATATATGATATATTTTATATAAGATATTGCATTAGACCATACCCAATCCAGGGGACTAAGAGCCTGGACAATCGAGGTGGGGGTTTGTACTCATCAACCATATGAGGAGTTTGTACCACACCACCTGGGTAATGGCATGAGATCATCATCAACCGAGGTGGGGGTTTGTACTCATCAAACTATGTGAGGGGTTTGTACTTCACCACCAGGGTGATAAGGTGTGATTATCATCAACCATGTGAGGTGTTTGTCCTATACTACCAGGGTGATGGGGCTGAGATCATCATCAATCGACTAAGGAGTTTATACTTTGGGAATCTAGCTTGATCTATTCTACACATATGATATTCTACACTTGTGATATTCTATATGAGCATGAGTTACTTAAGCATGTTTCACTTATGCATTGTTCATACATGCCATCTTGCTATAATATGCTCATTGCCTATTGCTATGCATTTTGATCATGGTGTTTATTTCTTGTTGCATTGTATCCCACATACTTAGTACATTCAAACATAGTAATGCATACTCTTATCTACATGATATCACCATGTATAAATTGGTTCTCAAGTTGATCATCTTCCCCCTCCACGTGGCTAATCGATGCTATTACAAGCTTGTTGGGGAGTCCACCATTTCGGGGACCTTAGTCTATGATTAGTATTATCTATATATTAAGACACTTTATTATGTTCAATTTTGACCATGAGGGTGAGCCCGGTTACTTTGTTGGCCCCCACTCTATCTATGTATTTAGAGGTGTTTGTTGGACAAGTTGCGTAATTATTATATGAGCCATGACTTCTTGTCTTTGATGTTGATGTTTTGGCAAGCTATCCCTTAGTCCCTTTGCCCTTTTTCTTGTTTTATGTCTTTTACATACTTCCACGACCAATGATGTGTAATGATAAGTTGAGAGGCTTGATTGGGGTTCGTTTGGGTTCCCCATTCCCCGTGTCATGGCTAGGCCATAGGCTTGGGTTGTGACAGGTTAAGATTACACATGGGGCTGCATATTATGCCAAGTTATACATTCATGAGTTGGTCAGGTTGCATGGTGTTCCTTTGTCCATCATATCAGATCATGGTGTACAATTCACTTCACACTTTTGGAGGTCTTTGCAAAGAGGTCTTGGAACCAAGGTATACCTTAATACTAGCTTTCACCCTTAAACGGATAGCCAGGCTAAAAGAACTATCTAACCTATTGATGATATGCTTATGGATTGTATTTTAGAGTTCAAATATAGTTACGATGATCGTCTTCCGTTGATTGAGTTTACTTATAACAATAACTATCATTCTAGCATTGGTATGGCTCCTTTTGAGGCCCTGTATGGTAGATATTGTAGATCATTGGTTGCATTGTTTGAAGTTGAAAGGTGGATTTATTGGGACCAGATCTAGTTATGGAAGCTCTTGAGAAGGATAGGATGATATAAAGGTTGAAGACAACCTAAAGTCACCAAAAGTCCTATGCTGATGTGAAGAGAAGGGACCTTAAATTCAAAGTTGGTGATTGGGTTTATTTGAAGGATTAACCCATAAAGGGTGTTATTCATTTTGGTAGGAAGGGTAAGTTAAGCCCTAGATATGTGAGTGCTTATAGGGTGATGATGAGGATTTGCAAGGTAGCTTATGAGTTTGAATTGCCTAATAAGATGAAATTGGTTCATCCAGTCTTCTATGTGTCTATGTTGAGGAAATGTGTGGGTGATCCTAATGTTATTGTGCCTCTTGATGTTGTGGGGTAGTTGAAGACAACTTGACATATAAAGAAGTTCCCATAGAGATCTTGGATAGACAAGTGAAGAGGTTAAGGAACGGGGATGTTGCTTCCATTAAGGTCCTTTGGAGGAATCAACAAGTTGAAAGTGCTACATGGGAGGCCGAAGTGGACATGCAAAAATGATATCCTTATCTCTTCATTCCTATCCAATCCTAAGGTTCTAATTCTAAGTCTTATATATGATTTCATATCTTATGTTCTAGCCTCTAATTCATTTGTATTCATTCATGCTTATATTGACAAATTTTATGGTGATTTTATACTTATGTTAAGATTTTGAAAATTGTGTTTTAAATGTATTGTTGCATTCTTGTTGGGGCTGATTTCTTCATGACTACTCTTCTTATTTAAATTTCTTTTACATTTGGGGATGATTATTCCCAAGGGGGAGATATTGAAATGACCCCAAAAAGTGCCCAAAAATGTGCCTCGGAAGTGCTTGAAATCATAATTTCCATATATCTCAAAATTCATGAGTGATATCGAAAATCCAACTTCATATTCTTGTTTAGGGTGTGAAAATGAGTGTGAAATGGATCTAAACCCAATTCTAGAGCAAATTAATCGCAATTTTATTTTCCTAAAAAGTCACATTCCGGTGAGGTTTTTGCCCCCAATGGGCGACGCGCAAGGGCGTGCCATAGTTTATTTTTTTTGTTGTCTTTTTTGTTTCAGTCCAAGACTTTTGGGTCTTAGGCCTAAGTGTTTCATGTGTGAAATACCTATACTTAGCCATATTTTACCCTCATATCATTCAAGACATTCCTCAATACTCAGTCAAATACTTAGACTCATATTTCACCCTAAAACTCAAGTCTCAAAACTCATATAGATCTAAGGATTTCACGCAAGTTTCAAGTCTCCATCTCCAATATTTATCAGGTTATTCTCCAAAGTCAAGGTATATGGGTTTCAACCATTTAGCCCTTTCATCCATGGTTCCCAAGCTTTCATGTTATCTAATTTACATGTTTCTAAGTTGATTTTACATGTGGGTCTATTACTATGAATTCAATTATAAACTACGTCGGGGTATTGTAAAAGTATGACAGTTTTAGCATATTTTGAGCTATTAATCTTGGATCTAACTTGATATTTGATTAAGAGTTTTGATGTATATTGTATGATTGTGTTACCAAGTACTGATGGGTTGATTTACTTCAAAATTTCTTACATGATTTCACTCTTTAATTGCATGGTTTTACACTAGCATTGCATACCTACCAAGTGTTTAATAAAATGTTCGGGTAATGATTCTTGGGTTATTGAAGGTCTAATACTTGGGAAATGAGACATATGACTTTATGATGATGAAAGTATGTTGTATATATGTAAATTTCATGATGAACTTCTATAGTGTTGTGAATTGACCAAGCCTAGCTTGGGAGTTGTAGGCCTAAGTAACCATATCGAAGAGTTGATACCTTGGTTGCCTAGTATGGGGGTAGTAGGCCTGTATAACCACATCGAGGGGTTTGTACCATGGTTGTCTAGTACTAGGGATATTAGGCCCATATAACCATATTGAGGGGTTAGTACCTCATTAACCACATCGAGGGGTTTGTACCTTAGTTTCCTAGTACAGGGGTAATAGGCTCGTATAACTGCATTGAGGGGTTGGTACCTCATTCGTCTCTCCAAGGGAGTGGTAGGCCGTGGATATTCTATATTGATGGTTACTTGCTACAAATGTATTTTGTTCTATATATACATGGTTTATTTTAAGCATTCTTCATTCACGTCATTTAATACTATGCTATCTATTGCTTATGATATTGCATTTTGCCTATATTGCCTATCTATTATTGCATTGCATCCTATATACTTAGTACATTCAAATGTACTAACACATACTCTATGCCTACATGATGTCACCATGTAGGAACCGGCACCGCACTTGATCATCCTGCTGCTCCACGTGGCCAGTAAGATTATCTCTCAAGCTAGTTGGTGAGTACTCCATTCTGGGGACAATGTTTATGATCTCATGCTATGTATTAGAACTATCCTCTCTTCGTATATATTAACTATGAGGGTGAGTCCGGTTGCTTATCTTGGTCCCCACTAAGTATCTAAGTTTTAGAAGTGTTTTGGACATGTCTTGTATTATGCTATGAGCTTGACTCTCGCTTGACTCTTGATGTTTATGATATGAAAGTTGTCTCTTAGTCCTGATAATCCCTATTTACTATATCTCTTATTTTATTTTATTGCTTCCGCGACCAAGGATGTGTAATAATATGTTAAGAAAATTGCTTGGGTCCCTTCAAGTTCTCCATGCATCGTGTCACGTCTAGGCCCTAGGCTTGGATCGTGACATATACATATAATTTCCTACAAAAGGGCACATATATATTACTGCTGACAGCTCATTACCACATGATAGTGTCAGATTGTGCCATGTGGCATCCCCAAGTGGCCATATTTCTCTCCCATCTTTCTATTAATTCCTCAATCTCTTTTTCATTATTTCAGGCTCGTTTGTACTTCAATTTTAGAAAACAAACTATGCAATCCTATGGATTTTGACATTTTCAATCCAACATATGCTCAGAATTCCAACAGAGCTTTCTAGTACAAAGTAAGGATCCCATTTCTTTATACACAACTTTTAACAGAAAGCCCTCTGGGGTCAAATCACAACTGGAATTTCCTCATATCAAATGAAGGGTCTACCTACACCAGAACCAATTTTTCAAAGCTAACAGTGCCATCAAAATTCTGATTTGGATACAATTCCCAAAAGCATTAACTGAGTCAACTATTAATCGATTCCGGTGGCCAAATTTGTAATCCATGATATAATTACACCGGACACGCTTCTAGCCTAATTCGACCATTCCAGAGCTAATAAAATCGTCAGAATTCTATTCTATGGTCATTTACTAACACTTTACTCAAAAGCACATTTTACGAATATAACTTCCTGGTTAACTCAAAAAATCTACATAACTCCCAAATAATCTGACCAATAATCACCCCAATAGTCCCTAGGTCACTATACACATGCGTAAATCAACATAATAACAACAAAATCATAGAAATTACCCTAAGAGTCATTACAACTAATGAGATAATTTGTGCCACAAGTAAAATATCATTGACATATTTTAGACTAGAACATTTAATGGTGTTCTTTTTTACTTTTAAACTTCATGAATAGTACAAGAAAATAGGTTCTGAGCAAAGGGAAACCTGATCGTTATATGTCAAAATTTAATCACTATAAGTAAATAATGACTGGACAAAATTTGGTCATACCTGTTTTTACAAGCCTTGTTAAAATTTAACGATCGGATTTTCATTATGGATGCTAAAGATTCCATAGAAATAGTATAAGTTCTGGTTGTAATTTGTCTTTTTTAGCGACGTAATTATTCCTTAGCTAATTCTTCATTTGGTCACTAAACTCTTTAATGATAAGAACTAATGGAATGACCTGGTTGGTCATTTTTTACCTTATTTGTCAAAATTACTATTTTATGTCACGGCCCAACCCCGGGGCCATGACTTGTACCGATTAGGCACTTAAACCAACATTCATCTGCAGAAACCTTAAC
>JAOTQJ010021325.1:0-16831 GCA_025642045.1 Solanum sejunctum | reverse complement strand
TACCCCGATCTCAAATTAATTTTTGAAAAGCATTTGGCACCCTGTAACTGATCAAATAAATCATCAATCCTGGGGAGACGGTATTTATTCTTAATTGTCACCCTATTTAATTGTCAATAGTTGATACGCATTCTCAAGGTGCCATCCTTTTTGCGTACAAATAACACTGGTGCACCATAAAGGGATATACTAGGCATTATAAAACCCTTCTCCAATAAGTCTTTTAATTGCTCTTTTAATCCATGCAATTCTGCTATGGAGGGATGGAAATAGGTTGAGTGTCTGAGAGTAAGTCAATACCAAAATCTATTTCTCATTCAGGAGGTAAGCTTGGAAGTTCTTCAGGGAACACATCAACAAATTCATTCACTATTGGAACTAATTGAAGAGTTGGCGATTCTGCCTGCATGTCCCTTACTCTAACTAAATGACATATACAACCCTTATGTATCATCTTTCTAGCCTTAAAATAAGAGATAAACTTCCCTTTTGGTTCCCTAACATTGCCTTTCCATTCAAGAACTGCTTTATTTGGAAAGTGAAAGTACACTCTCTTAGTTTGGCAATCCACAGTGGCATAACAAAAAGCTAACCAATCCATACCCATTATAACATCAAACTCCACCATTTCTAGCTCAATAAGGTCAACCAATGTGTCACAATCACAAATAGTTACTACACAGTCATAATAAATCCTTCTAGCCATAATAGATTTATCGGTTAGTGTAGACACTTCAAATGGTTTGCTCAATAATTAGGGTATTCTCTTAAGCTTCCCAACAACTAGTAGCATAATGTAAGATAGTGTAGAACCAAGGTCAATTAATGCATATACATTATAAAAAAGATGGATAATGTACCTGTGACCACATCGGGTGAAGCTTTCAAATTTTGTCGACTCCCTAGAGCATAAGTGCAATTCTGAGCCCCGCTAGAGCTAGTTGCCACTCTAACACCTATACCGCGACCCATAGGTTCTTGTTAATCCCTACCTAATGGAGAAACTGATGATGATGATGTAACAGCTGACCCAGTAGATTGTGTTATATCACCCATGCGCCTCCTCGGGCAATCTTTTATCATATGCCCTGGCACACCACACTAATAACAAACATCTGTCCTAACATGACATATACCTAGATGACTTCTTCCACTATTTACAAGGTTGCCTAGGAGTCATTGGCTGGCCTGCCGAATATCCTGTTGTTCATGTACCTTGTCTCTCAACTCGTTGACCAAACTGATTACTTCTAGCCCTTTGAAGTTATGGTAAAGTACTGGTTGCAGAATAGGAGGATGATAGCCTAGGTGGTCTATTAGAAAATTGATGTCTAAGCTCACCTTGGGACGATGTAAACTGCCCTGTAGATCTATCCTTTTTGGCCTGCACCCTTAACTCCTGTGTCCTTCTCTTTTGCCTCTGATCCTCCAATTTCTAAGAAAACGCCTGCATCCTCGCCATGTACATATCCTTATTTAAGGAACCAATGGTGCAGTCTCTGACAGATATGTATCCAATCTATCCATATATCGATGAACTCTATCTGCCATAGTAGCAACTATATTAGGAGCATACTTGGATAGGGAATTAAATTGGAGGCTATACTCTTTTACGCTTATATTCCCTTGGTGGAGATTCAAAAAATGATCTGCATGGGCCTCTCAGATTTCTAATGGCAAGTAATAGTCAAGAAAGGCCTTTTTGAACACCTTTTAGGTAGTTGGAGAAGCATCTATATCTTTGGATTGCTTCCAAGCTTCATACCACAATATAGCCACACCCTTCAACCTATATGTCGCTAACTCGACAGATTCTGTACCACTCACATTCATAATATCTAAAGTACGCTGAATATAATCAATAAAGTCTTAAAGATATTCATTAGGATTAGACCCAGTAAAGGCTGGAGGGTCCAAATTAAGGAAGTCATGTATCCTCATGCCAGCTGCCCTATATGCACCATCCGCACCTATAACTAGCTTCATGTCTTTGGCCTTGGCTAGCAACTATACGAGTCAATAGTTGGACTGCATTTCTCAAATCCTGTAATGTAGCATTGATAGGTGGCTCTGGGGGAATTTCACTACTTTCGGGTTCATCAGGATCTGGAGGAGTTGGAGATGTCTGTGACAGAGACTCATCTTGAGCCTCATTTCGTTGTCTCACCTGACTGGGTATAACAACCACCACTTCTACTCCCTTCCCTTTAACTTTGTTCTTCCTGGTTTTTGGCATACTTGTTGTACAAAATAATTTAGGGGACACAAATCACCTACTACACTTAACTCTATGGCATGATCTAAAGAACGAAAAGAAAGTAATGACTCTTAAATGTCATGTAGCCTTCTACTTATAAATGTGGTGCACAACACATCAATAAACAAGACTCTACATAGATATGGCTTTGTAGACTCCCTAGGATGACCTGCTTTGATACCACTTCTGTCACACCCCAAGTCTCGCTAGGGCGGATTTGCACCCATTGCCAATAAGACCCGGGGGAACCAACCTATATCTATATGCTTTCTATACATATTATAAGGTATTTCTACCTTCAACATGTTTTTAAGAAAGTAAACAATAATAACAAGCCAAAAGAAAATACCTATCGCTAGGCCATTGGGGCCACGTTATTTGAGGTACGAGATATGACCACACTTTACTTTACATAGTCTATAAATCCTCTAGATAATGAAAAGTATCTGACAAGGGTCAGTACAGACCCTGCCTAGACTAACTGTAAAATACAAATATATAAGCTCTAGACACAAACAAAGCCCTGAAGCAACCTAGAGCTTGGTTCAGCAACTAGATGTCCTGTGCTCCTACTGGGGAGATCTACTAGCACTTGTACATGTAGCATGAAATGCAGGTCCCCCATAAGGAACGTCAGTATGAGATAGTATACTGAATATGTAAGGCAGAAAATACTATATCTGAATAACAACTCAAATGAAACTATGCACTCGTATGGGATAAGAGACCACTTTTAGTTATATTGTGGGATCACGTACTTTATGTTCTTTACATTACTTTATCTTTACTGTATAATCTGTGGACAACATATAAAAAAATGACCAACTGATCAATGGTAAAACTGTGTCGGGATCTTTCCTGACTAGGTTCTTCTTTAACCCCTCGGGCTACCACCCGGGATAAGATCTTCCCTGGCTAGGTGATGCTTCCACTCCTTAGGCTACCACCCATCAATAAACATATACTTTATCTTTCAATTACCTTTGAGATGATTCTTTTCGTAGTCGCAATATTAGAGCTATAGACCTGTAGATATAACATGTGACATGTAGATAATCATACAAGACAATTTGACAATGAAAAGAGTACGTTACATTACTAATGAAATGCATATGAGATGAAATAACTCGTGAACTTTATTTGGCAAAAAGAACCCATATAACTTGGTACCCATGTATGTATGCAGATTTGAAGGTAACTATGTATGGGAGCATATGAATATGTGCAAGAGTGTAGACACAGTTAATAGTTGTGTTGGAGTTGGTAAGTGCCTTTATGTGCCAAGAAAGGATCTATGTTTCATGCCAAACAATACGAAATCAAGTAACCTTGCATACCTCATTGTATGACCTTGTTACTACCTCGAGATAACCTTTCCTTCCACCAAATATTTATCTACAGTATAGTACGTGATAAAACTAGCATTAGTAGCCAATTGATACACCTTGGCAGCCCAATTACATTAAAAAATAACACACGGGCAGCAAGCGGGTATTTATAAACCAGAGCGTATTCTTTCAACCTTTCCACCCCTAATCATATTTTCTAATATACATTTGCATGTACACATCATGTGTAGCCTATTTTAGTGCCATGACAGTCTTACAACAGCCCACAAAGCACAACACATAACAATTCTACACAACCTACAAATGGACAACATAACGTTATGCCCCTTTGCCCCATTTTGATGTCGACAATTTCAAACCCATTCCAACTTTAACCAAACTATTATCAACACATTTATATATAAAAATAGCCTTGAACCAGTCTCAGAACAGTAATAAATCAGTCATTAAGGACATGAGGCAATAGCCTTCCATCCAATAGCCCCCAAATTCATACTAAGAACACAATTGTGATATCATATAAGGACTCACTTTTTGTGGACTGTAAAAGTGGTAAAGCAGCCTGGTTGCATTACTATAAAACCAACCTTCGATAAATAAATAAGTATTACTTCACAATACAACCAATCAAGAAAAGAAAAGTCTCTTGAACAACAAGAAAAATTCATAACAATCCTTAGGACACATGCTGTCCAGAATTTTCAGCATATACGTAATCAACATAGTCTCTTGTTTTTCATAAAGAAACCTTATTAAACACTCAACTATAATCATTTACCTTTACGTTCAAGGTTGAGGGCATCCTTAAGAACCCTAAAAGATTCATTTGGCTGCTTTACAAAGTCAAGAACAATTGAGAAAAAACTTGGAAAATAATCTGATTTTTCTGTGTTGGTCAAGTTGAAAATGACTTATGGGAGCTGCTTTAAACCATTTTTAAAGGGGAGCTTTGGCCGACTTACCAAGGCATTTTTAGCCTTACATTACCAAGCTAGTGATGCAGCTCCTTGCCCCTTTCACTTGGGCCTTAAGGGGCTCCAAATTGATGGATCTTTGCTGCCTATTTTTCAGCTTTCTTCTTAATGAGTTTGGGCCAAATTTATCAAATAAATTGTGATATCTTTGGGCCCCTTTTAATATCCTCCTTGGGCCGAACATATAGTCCATTTATGATGCTAAAACTTGGGTTAAAGTTACACCCTAAACACGAACTTTATTTATAATCGGACTTGGACAAATCCGACGTCGGGCCTCGTCTCTGTTTAGTTAGCAAATTTAAGCTGAGCAAGTAGGTGACTCACCTACTAGCTTCTTACGTCCTACAAGCACCTCAATTCTCTCATTTTGTTTATGGCCGTGATCTCCTCAATTCGACACAAAACATATATGCACTCGACTCTCTTAACTGTTAGACGCAGATATAGCCCATTAACACAAGATTCAAGCACTTTTAAAAATTGACACTAATTTGATCAAACCATATCATGTTTCATTTGCATAGGACTAGTACATGTAAAATGTGGGGTGTTACAAGTTACTTCTCTTTGCGTCAATTGAAGTTGCCTAAACAGTGTAGACAAGACCAAATGTCGTAACTACCTTAAAAACAGTTGCATTGCATGGTGTTAGAGCGAGTGAAGACGCTTCCACACCAACAATAGAATACTTAAGGAGCAAGCAAGCCATGAGAGATCCAAGCAATTGAGCAATCCAATACATAACACTTTTACATAAGGTGATATGATCTCCCAGAAAAGCACCAAAAGTAACAGAAGGATTTACGTGACCTCCAGATATATTTATCGCTACTAAAACTACTACAACAAGAGAAAATGCATGATTTATCGCGATCGCAATCAACTAGACTTGGAAGGTTAATTCACCACTCGTCAACTTGGATGATAGGGCAAATCCTTCAACGGAGAAAACATAAATAAGCATGGAAATAAATTCAGCTATGGAAGCCTTGAGGGTATCAGGATGGATAGCCTCTTTCAAATTTCCAATGACAATGGACATTTTTGTTTCCACAAAATTAATGTGCTAGTTATTGTTGATTTCTTTCTAAATAGGCCTCTTTATATATATATATATAGACTAGGGCTGGCAATATCAACCCATATTAATAAAATTAGCACATTTAATCCACATTAAATAAGTTGGATCACTCATTTTTTAAGTGGGTAAATATGGATTTCAGCTAACTTCTAAAGCCCATATAAATATGAGTAAATCTGGATAAAATAAATAAAATATGAACACTCATTTAAGTCCACAAACCATCTTTTAAAAATTCCTAAATGCCTAAATCCTAAATTCCTAAGGCTAGAGTGAAGACCCAACGCAATAGCTTCATCCATTGTTGCTGAACCCCCTTTCTCGAAGTTGCTCGAGAAATTCACAAATTCAAAACTCTCGACGCAAATCACAAGTCACAGGCGAAACTCACAAACCCCATTGTTGCTAGAATCTGTTTTATTGTTGCAAAACTGTACAAAGTTGCAATATTTGGATTTGGGTAACAATTATTTTTCATGGGATGTTCGAAATTTGTCTTTTTTAAGTAGATGGAGTTCTTGAGTCATGGAGACAGCCATTTGTGGCCGAGTTGTTCTTTCTCACTCTATTTCTCTCTATTGGATGTGTTAATTGTTTGATTATTGATTCTTTATTGTTGTTTCACCAAGATTGCTTGTTCTTTTGAGTGGTCGTGGCAATTTGATTGGAATAGTTTGCTTTCTTGAATGTTTCTGTTGAATTTATGGATTATTCTTGCTTGCCTGAAATGGGGTTATTGAATTCAATCAAGTTTCAGTCACAACTTATGCAATAAAAAAATTATGTCTATGAGGGAATTATAGCACGAGCTGGACCAATAAGCCCAAGCAGAGAGGGGCATTATATCATTATAAGCAATAACAGAATCAATCCAACAACTTAAAACTGCAATCTAATCCTATCAATTCTGCTTTCTAGAATGGACTCAGTGAAAAATAGAGAAAAAGTTAGCAAACTGGACTTAGACGAGCTTAAATTTTGCAAAATAGACTTAGGTAAGCTAAAGTTTAGCAAAATGGACTTAGACGAGCTTATATCTAGCAAACTGAACTTAGACGAGCTCAAATTTAGCAAAATGGACTTAGGCGAGTTTAAATTTAGCAAAATGAACTTAGACGAGTTTAAATATAGCAAAATGGACTTAGACGAGCTTTAAACTTAGCAACATGGAATTAGGCGAGCTTAAATATAGCAAAATGAACTTTTACGAGCTTAAATATAATAAAACGGACTTCGACGAGCTTAAATGTAGTAAAGTGGACTTAGGGGGGGCTTAAATTTAACAAAATGGACTTAGACAAGCTTAAATCTATCAAAATGAACTTATACGAGCAAATTGTATTTATTAAACATCCCAAGTCACTTCCACGTTCTTGGCTTGGTTGGAGGTGTTGTTGTTATGGCATGAACATATTGTCAAAATGTGATATTATAGTTAGTTTCTTGTTACGGTATGGTATGCAAGAACCACCAGTGTTGAAGTTGTTTGAGATTAGTGTTATCTGCACATATAAAACAAATTATGATGTATTTTTTTTGTTTAGTTTCTTATTTTAGAAACTAAGATAGTTGCGGGCAACTTCTATTGATGCTTATTTTGTCGATTTAATTCAATGATTAGTGTTTCTGATTAGTACTGCTTTATCCCTGCTAATATGTTAATCATTCCAATTTTCTGGTACATATTTACAGCTTGCATTTAGGATTATAGTTGTAATTGTATCAGTTAAATTAGCAAGTTTCGTCACTGTAATGTTAGGTCGACTTGTTTTTTAGTACTGAAAATCATTCCATTCTTGCTCATTAGAACAGAAAATTATTTTTACAAAGAATCAAAGATGACATATCCTTGGAAAAAGGCCAAGGAAACATAGAGGGGTTCTAAATGGATTGGAACCATTTTACTAAATTCATATTTACCCATATTTTATATCGATAGATTGTAATGCAATCTATTTTAACCCAATTCATCCATTTGCCACCCAATACGAGCATGAATGACAATTATTCTATTGGGAAAGAAGCTTCACACTAAGACATATATAGCAGTACGCCATTTCTGACTAATAAAAACAGTTGACTTAGTAGTGTTGCACATGTATTTTATTCCACGTGTTTTTTCATAAAATTGCATTTCGTAATGTATCTAAAATACGTAGTAACCAACTACTTCATTAAACTAACTAATGCTGCACATGCTTTTCATGATACTATACTATACATTCTAATATGGTTGACTTAGTAGTGTTCTTGAAATCCAATTTTCCAATCCCAACACCCATTAAATTATTGGAGAAAATGTAATTAGAGGGTTCCCCGCGAAGAAAAAAATTATGAAAATTGCTCAAGACGAGCTCCCAATCTCTCAAAAATGAGTTAGAACAAAGAAGTCAAAATTTGGAAATCTTATTACTGTTGTCATTGATGGGAATTGCAATCCTTTCTATGTATACATGTGTTGTACGTGTGTATCACGATAATTAATAATGTTATGTATGAAAGAAAATATGACAACTCAGCATCGCACTAATAATTAAATAGCAAAATTAAATACAGTGAACAAATAGGAATGACTTAAAACGCGAATGTCCTTGAAAATCACCAAAAATTTGTTGAATTATTTGTAGGATTAACCATGCTTCATTTATAGTGCCCTATAGAAAGAGGAGTATGAATTATAATTGAAAACTGAACATATAATTGACAGGAGATGTAGTATGATTGAAATATTAATTATCACCTTAAAGATTAAGTAAAGATCATAACAATCAATTATGAAATAAGATTGAAGAAGTTCAGTAGTGAATTTAGATGAAATATTTTGGAATTAATTTTAGGGAACAATAAAGGGTCAGCCTAACGGAGGAAGTTGAATCAAAATGCAATTTCATAGCTCCTTTAAAATTCATAGAAGACAAAAATAGAAGACTTGAAAAATGAAGATTGTAGAGTTGTAATTCTTTTTGTAAAAATAATTGATTATACTTTTCATACAGTATTGAATATCTAAATTGAAGTAAAAATTAATATAATCTAATTTAGTTTTGAAAATTAATCAAATTGACTCTCAAGAAGCACAACCTAATAATTAAAAAGGAACAGGAAAAGTTTTTTTTTTTACGAGAAAATTTAATAAATAACAACTTAAAAGTAAGTTATTACAAATAATGATAATAGAATTTAATTTTCA
The DNA here is from genome assembly GCA_025642045.1 of Solanum sejunctum. Taxonomy (NCBI): domain Eukaryota; kingdom Viridiplantae; phylum Streptophyta; class Magnoliopsida; order Solanales; family Solanaceae; genus Solanum; species Solanum sejunctum. The sequence continues at coordinate 7,977 of JAOTQJ010021325.1, read as the reverse complement.
AGCCATAAACTAACAAATAAGAAAAAAACGTGTAAGGCTAAAAAAAGACACAAAATTAAAATTTAAAAAGAAAATCTTCACCTAAATAATGGCAGGTATTAAATGATCATATGAATTATAACTTTTTTTAAAAAAAATTTTTGGTTGTAGTGTAATGACTGATTACACTTTTTTTATTTTTTTATTATAATATCTACATTAATTACATCCTTCTTGTTTCTTTCAAAATTATAAAATCTTCCATATTTGAACCTATTCTAAATCTTCCATATTTGAACAAATTTTTGGCAAAATTTTCTGGAGTGATGTGATTTTAAAATTTGGATTTTTAGGGATCTGATTTTTCGTTTGTTTTTTTGTTTTTGAAATACCATGGAATTAAATTTTTGTTCTATTTTGATTCAACATGGTGACAAATGGGATTCTTCAGGTTCGTAATTTTTTGTTCTATTTTTGTTAATTTTTTGTCACACTCAGAGCTACACCCTGAGCATGGTCGGCACTCAAAAACTATTTTTGGTCCCAAGTGGACCACTTGGCCTGACTAACTTACTCGGCGGAAGACACTAACATCATAATGAATTATGACGGGCTCAATATTTATGAACTCAAACATACAATAATAATATATACAACTTGACTTAAAGCTTTCAAACAACTCCAAGGAAATAACCTGAATAATATCTTTTCGGTCTACGAAACCTCTAAAGTACTGATTCCGAACTAGGTACCGGAGTAGGCTCACGGCTACCTCAACTAAATAAATACAAGGAAATAAATACTATCGAGCTTCTCTGGATGCAAAGAGGCGTTACCGAGTGTTGATAGGGACTGCCTTACTGAATATCTTCTAATATTAGTACCTGAATCTACATCATAAAATAATGCAGCACCAAAGGATGTCAGTATGTGAAATTTATGGTATGTAAGATGATAAAAAAAATACTAAGAACAAGATACTCACTTTAAAACTGAACTTTGAGATAACTTAATTGACAAAAGTAATTGATGCAAGTAAAAGCTATGTTTTTAAGCTAGTTTAAAAGTGCAACTCAATATAAAAGAAATACTTAATGTATTAATAAGCACAACTAAATATACAAAAATATGATACTCAATGCTTAGCTATGCAAATAGCTCAACTCAATTAAATATGCAACATAATAAAAAGAAATACTTCAATAAAGAAAATAATAAATCTCAGTGTTTAAAATAATAAACTTTACTTCTTGGGGAGTTTCTCTAACCGACAATTATCGCTATTAGCCTCATGATGATACAACATCTTGCCCACGCTGCTAGAGTCATCTCATACTATGCCAAGGTAAGAGACCAAAACTAGGGGAGTGAATGTATACCTAAACTGGGTCATCTCAGTAACAACGAGGAGTTTTACATTTGGTATAATCCTATCCTACACCGGCGATGTAGTTTATGAGTTCAAGTTATTATTGGTGGTGGTGTTATTGTCGATGGTCGAAAAAAGTTGGGATAGGGGTTGGCTGGGTATCTTTCGTAATTTAGGGCACAAATGGGGTCAAAATACTTTGACCCTGTTATTTATAGGTTGACCTGGGTCAGTCAAAACTAATGGGCCCAGACTTTACGAAACCCTGATTATGGTTCATAGAGTACTTTACGGTTCGTAAATCATGAATTTTTAGAAGGTACAAACCTTAATTTTGAGGACTGGGTTTCACAAACTAGTCTACAAGTCATAGAACAAAGCACGACATGTAGAGTTGGTCATAGTAACCCCAACACTTAGTCAATAACTCAAAAAATTTACCTGGGATCCACGAGCCCCATTCACGACTCGTAGTTTGATCTATGGGCCGTAATATTGGCTCGTGGAGTAGAGTGCATAACCTTTTGCTCACTGAAAGTGTCTACAAGATGGTGTATGAGTCATATATTGTTATACGATACATAGAACTAGATGTAAAGGCACTTCTTGATGCCTTTTCAGCCAAGGATGGCTAACTTAGCTATGTACCTACATATTCTTCACAGAATACACTTTTAGCTTATATGTAACCATCCCAATATCAAAACTTATAACCAAAAATGCAAAAAAGTAAACTACCCACAAGTTGACAAACTAAAAATAAAGCTACAACTATAACTACTACATAAAAAATCTAGGCTTGCTTCCCAAGTAGTGCCTGATTTATTATTGAGCATGACTTAGCCAACTTGGTTACTCATGCTTCATCAAGTGCCCAAACCTTGTTCTTTAGATCAGCAGGCCTCTTCATTGACTAACAGATCCTGAAGATAACTTCTTCATCGTTCAATCTAAACCTGAGTTGACCAGTTTTTATATCTAATAGTGCTCGACCATTGGCTAGGAATGACGTTCCCCAGATGATTGGGATGTCGAAGTTGACTTTGCAATCTAGATCACAAAGTTTGAGGGGAATATGAATTTCGTAACTTTGACAAGCACATCATAGAGTATCCCCAGAGGCTTCTTCACCATGCGATCAACTATTGATGTGTTGTCAAAATACAACACTTTTGATACTTAAAACCTGAAATTTTGTGTATTTTTAATGTGATGTTAGTTGATTTTATGTGTTTTTTTATTGTATTTGCAAGATTTTAGGTCTGGCATTGATTTTGAGAAGAAGTACAGAAGTTGTTGAATTTTGATGTAGTACGAGACCCTTTAAGAGATATAGATCATTTTACGGATCATAAATGGAGATTTCATGGACAATTTCAATGAGTGGTATTTTCTAAAGTTGATTGTACGAACATGAAGAAGAGTCATGGAATGTTTTACGAGTTGTAGAAGATGGTTCCTGCCTTGAGGATCAGAGATTTAGACTTTCTGAAGATTCTTCACACAAAACCTCTTTACGGGTCATAAACTATTTAAGAGTCATAGAGAGGTGTCCTAAACTTGAAGTCCATTTTTCTAGCAGCTTTGTACGAGAGCCCAGTTATGAGCCATAGAATGTAATATGGCCCATAAAACCCTTCCGTATGATGTGCCGACCAGTTATCCTATTTCTTTTAGGACTTGCATTTTACTTATTATAAATAAATTTTTTAGGTTATTTTTCATAAGTTTTTGCATAATAGTCAGAGAACTTAGTAGTTAGAGAGATAAAATAGTGAGATTATATTGGAGAGTCTTTGAGAACACTTGTATTTGAATTTCATCTTTAATCTTGTGATTCTCTTTGAAGCTGGATTTGCTTGTTCTTAATTCAATTGTGTAAGTATTCAATTATTTTTTTCTCAATTCATAATTCATGCATCTACACAAAGTATGAGTATCTAAATCCACAACTAGGATTATGGGAACCATGAAGAACTAACATGGTAAAATCAGATAATTCATAACTCTTGGAAAATATGCATGCATGTATTAATTAACTCTTTTCATTTTGAATATTTTCTAATGGTGGCCAACATTACAACTCGCCTAGTGTTACTGACTGGACCAAGGTAGTAATGAATAGGAAAAAAATTAACTAACAGGATTCGATTGATGTGTTCTCATCTAATCAACCAAACTGGGCAAGGAGAGGTTGTACTGGGACTAATAGGGAAGGGTTAGTAATGCACACTATAGAGATAGGCCAAGTCACATAGTGAAATTTACCTCTCACCTTTGACCAAAAGGCTTGGTGAACTTAACTTACCGTCCTGCATGCTACACACTAGAAGATAATTAGGTTATCCGGTGATACAGAGTTAGGGAATCATGGGAAATACAATACCCTAGTTTTTCTCCATATATTGATTTCACTCTTATAGTAGTTAGTTTATTATTCTATTGATTATTGCAAACCACCCCCTCTTTTGGAGAAATAAGTCGGTTAACTACTCGAATTGCAGACACTATGAAGGTCTGGGAGAGAGTGGTGGAGATGAGAGTGAGAAACATAGTGTCTATTTCAGAGTCTCAGTTTGAATTCATGCCTGTACAGTCGACTGCTGAAGCAATTCATCCTATTCGAAGATTAGTAGAGAAATATAGGGAAAGAAAGAAGGACCTTCATATGGTATTCATTGAAGGCCTATGACATAGTTCCTAGAGATGTCTACGTAGGTGTCTACAAGTGAAAGGTGTCCCAATGGCATATATTAGGATGATAAAGGATATGTACGACAGAGTCAAAACTTAGGTGAGAACGATGGGACGAGACTAAGAGTATTTTTTCTGTCGCGATGGGGCTACATCAAGGATATGTGTTAAGCCCTTTTTTTTCGCCTTAGTGATGGATGAGCTGACGCAGTCTATCTAGGAGGAGGTTTCTTGGTGTATACTATTTGCAGATGACATAGTACTAATTGATGAGACTCGAGCTAAAGTTAATGATAGATTAGAGTTTTGGAGACATACTTTGAAATCCAAAGGGTTCAAACTTAGCAGGACCAAAATAAAGTACTTGCAATGCAAATTCAGTGTTGCGAAGGATGAAACTGAGATTGATGTGAGGCTTGCCACTTAACCTATCCCTAAGAGAGATAACTTTAAGTATCTTTGGTCAATCATTCAGAGTAGTGGTGATAACGGCAATGATGTCACGCATCATATTGGGGCAGCATGGACAAAATAGAGGGTTGCCTCTGGAGTACTATTGTGTGATAAAAAGGTATCACCTTAACTCAAAGGTATGTTTTACAAAATGGTGGTTAGATGGTCTTTGTTGTATGGGGTAGAATGTTGATCAATAAAAAAATACACATGTCCAAAAGATGCAGATCACAAAAATAAGAATGTTGAGATAGATGTGTGGTCATACCAGGAGTGAGAAGATTAGGATTGATACAATTCGGGAGAAGCTTGAGGTGGCCCCTGTGGTTGATAAGATGAGGAAAGCAAGACTGTGATGATTTGGATATGTGCAGAGAAGGAGTACCGATGCTCCTATTAGGAGGTACAAAAGATTGGATTTGAGAGTTACATGGAGGAGTAGAGATAGACCGAAAAAGTATTGGGGGCAGGTGATCAGATAGGATATGGTGAAACTTGATCTCATTGAATAGGTGACCTCAGATAGAAATGAATGGAGGTCACGAATTGGAGTAGCAAACTAATAGGGTGGCAAGATTAGGCAGATGTCTGGACTTGGGATATAGTAGGGTAGTAGGATTAGTCATGTTTTATATCTTCTATTGTCATTATTCATCATATATATATTGGTTTTATCATATTTACACGCTATCATGTACTTTTCGTTGTTTATTGTTCTTTCTGTTTCCTTTCTTTTCCTTTCCCTTTTCCATGTCTAGTTTATTTTGCTTATAGATTTTTGAGATGAGGGTTCTCAGAAACAACCACTCTACCTTATAAGGTAATGATAAGGTCTACGTATATTTTACCCTTCTCAGACCCCACTTGTGAGATTCCATACTGGGTATGTTGTTGTTGTATTCCTAAACTACTAATATATCTATATTATAAGTAGTTGAATTGATTTTTCTTATCCTTGCCAGTTCACAATAGATTAAATTTATTAAATCAAATTAATAGTACTTATTTAATATTATTTATATGAATATTGTATTTATTTTAGTAAAAATAATGTTTATATATAATTTTTAGATTGACACGAAACATATGTGCAAAGCAGGTGCAATAAACTAGTTTTATTAGAACCAAACAACAGCCCATCTATACAAAAGAACCCTAACAAATCAAACATAAATGGACCACAAACCAGCCCACTCATAGAAAATCAACTATCTAAGATAGATTTCCTAATTCTAGAATCCTCCATCTTACATTAATGGAAAGTCCATTACTTTTCTTAAAAAATCCAGATTTTCCCCCTTTTCGCATCACTGTAATGGTTACCCTTCTTCTCCTTAAGCATGTATAAATGATGAAACTCAAATTTTCTGCGGTTCCTCCAAGTAAGGTTGAGCCTAAATTGATTTTATTACGGCATCATTATTATCACTACACCACGAAATCAGATCCTGTGAAGATTTTTTCAACTTAATCTGCTTGGAAAATCACCGATCCATTCTTCTCGATATCTATTGAGATAGATCCATATATCATAGTATTGGGATTTTTGATGGCATGCCGATACTTCTTTGTTGCTCCAGATTCCTCATATGTCTTCCCCAGATACGTTCCTTAGTATTCCATTATTTAATTAGTTTAGGTAGACACAACTTTATCTTAAATCTGCTTATCAACAGGTTGAGCCCCAAAAGGAGTTGATACCATTGTCCAACAAACAAAATTAGGGCTTCGTTTTTGCTTACCAGGTACTCATTTCTGCTACTACTTCTGTATATACATATTTCTCACTCATGCTGTTAATTATCTATTGTATGGTTGATTTTGCATCCTTAATATCGGAATGTTGGGAATTTGCTGTGCATCTAGCAATAGTAATGCCCATCCTTGCTTAGGAACCTGTGGAAATGATTGAAAGTTAATACTTTTTATTCCTACAAAAAGAAAACTAAGTTAGCAAAGTATACTATTAAAAACTGCATGAAAATTCATGAAAAAAAAAGCGGCGGACTGCGCCGCTTAAAAAAGTGACAGACTAAATGATGTTGTATGTCTCTTTCTTATTTTTTATTTTTTTTAAATATTTCAATTAAAAAAAAATGGTGGACTGCAAGTATAAATTCGTTGCTTTTCTTCGCGGAATTTTTTGGCAAATTATATTTATTTTTTAATATATTTTTATAAAAAGTGATGGACGTAGTGATGCAGTCCGTCATTTATTTTTTATTTTAAAACTAAACCTTTAAATATTTTTTTGATGTGAATTTTAATAAATAAATAATAAAGTTTTTAAAAATATTGCTATGCATAGAATGACATTGTTCGTCGCTTTTTTATTTTATAAAAAATTAGTTATTTATCAATTAAAATATTTAACTTTTTTAAATGGGGCGACGTACTTGGGGACGTTGTCCATCGCCCCCACATTTGAATTATCTCTGTTTACACATCTTTTTCCCTCATTTCCTAAACCTAAAATTAAACATTTCCCCCAACCCTCCTCGACCCTCCCCGACATCCACCCAACTTTGCCGTCACCGATGCCTACTCCACTCTGCCGGCACCGTTGCTTCCGCCGACCACCGTCCTCCACTCCGCCAGCAGTAAGCCACCTCTTTTTCTCCTCTTTTGTTCTCCTCTTTTAATTTGTTAGCCTTTATTTATTTTTTTTAAAAAAAATTATATAATCTTGAATTGTTTGTTAGTATTGTTTATACATGTTGTTGTCATTGTTATATTTAATATTGATTGTTAATTAGTGAAGAAAGTTTGTGTTTTAATTTTAGGATTTATTTTAAATTTGGTATTTTGAATTAGTTTGTGATTTGGGAGTTTTAGTTTGAACTAATATGTGTATGTGAAGTGATTATCATTGTTGAAAAGTGTATTGAAGTAGGAATTTGTGAATGAGTTTGAATTAGTTTGTGATTTGGGGGGCTTTATTAGTTTGAATGAGTTTGTGATTTGGATTTCGTTAGTTGAAAGTAAAGTATAGTATTTGAAGTTATTGACATTGTTGGTTTGAATATTTAAGTATGAATTTGTGAATGTAGATTCTTTTGTTATAGTTTAAATTGGGTATTTTGAATTAGACTATAAATTTGAGTGTAGTTTAAATTTGTGAATTAGTATTTTTAGATTGTAGCTTGAAATAGATTTTTAATTAGTTTGTTAATTGACTTTTGTTAGTTGAAATTAAAGTGTAGTATTCGAAGTTTTTGACATTATTGGTTTGAATATTTAAGTGAGTTTGTGAATGTAGATTCTTAGATTGTAGTTTAAATTGGGTATTTTGAATTAGACTATAAATTGAGCGTAGTTTAAATTTGTGAATAAGTATTTTTTATTTTAGTTTGAAATGGGTTTTGAAATAGTTTGTGAATTGAGTTTTCTTAGTTGGAATTAAAGTATAGTATTTGAAGTTATTGACATTGTTGGTTTGAATATTTAAGTGTGAATTTGTGAATGTAGATTCTTGGATTGTA
>JAOTQJ010021314.1:3668-16831 GCA_025642045.1 Solanum sejunctum | reverse complement strand
GCAACTCAATAGGGTCACTATAAAGAATAGATATCCTCTTCCAAGAATTGATGACTTGTTTGACCAATTGCAAGGGACTAGCTTTTTCTCTAAGATTGATCTTTGGTCCAGGTAGCATCAAGTGAGGGTGAGGGAGTGTGATATTCCCAAGAAGGCCTATCGGACTAGATATGGGCATTATGAATTTGTGGTGATGTCCTTTGGGTTGACTAATGCACTGGCCATCTTCATGAATATGATGAATAGGGTCTTCAAACCCTACATTGATTCCTTTGTTGTGGTCTTGATTGATGCTATTTTGATCTATTCATATAGTATGGAGGAGCATATAGATCATTTGAGGGTTGTGCTGCAAAGATTGAGAGAGGATAGATTGTATACTAATTATGAAAAGTGTGAATTTTGGTTGAAGGAGGTTGCATTCTTGGGTCATGTGGTGTTGGGGGATGGTATTAAGGTAGATCCTAAGAAGACAGATGTGATTATGAATTGGCCTAGATCATTGAAACCATTGGATATTAGGAGTTTCTTGGGCCTTGCAGGTTACAATAGAAGGTTTGTGAATGGGTTCTCCTCCATTACTTCCCCTATGACAAAATTGACTCAAAAGAAGGTTAAGTTTGTATAGACCGATGAATGTGAAAGATCTTCCAAACATTTAAAGATAGACTTGTGTCTGCTCCTATATTGTCACTATCAGATGGGCTTGAGGGTTTTATTATGTATTGTGATTCATCTAGAGTTGGTTTGAGTTGTGTACTAATTCAAAATGGTAAGGTCATATCCCATGCTTCTAGGGAACTCAAAGTGCATGAAAAGAACTACCCTACCTATGGTCTTGAATTTGCCGCCATAGTGTTTGCATTAAAGATTTGGCATCATTATTTGTATGGGGTGCATGTTGATGTCTTCATCGATCATAAGAGCCTCCAATATGTTTTCACACAAAAAGATCTCAACTTGAGACAAATAAGGCGGCTAAAACTTCTTAAGGACTATGACATGACTATGCATTACCATCCGATAAGGTAAATATTGTGGCAGATACTTTGAGTTGGGTGTCCTTGGGTAGCCTAGCACATGTGGATGGTGGTGATAGGGAGATAGCTAGGGAGGTGCATAGATTGGCTAGATTGGGGGTGAGGTTGGAAGATGTGAGTAATGTTGTGGTTATTGTTGTTGGTTCTAAATCTTCTTTGGTTGATGAGGTGATAACAAAACATGATCTAGACTCCTCCTTGCTTGAATTGAAGGCCTTGGTGAAAGAGGGAAAAATATAGGTTTTCTTCCAAAGAGAAAATAGGGCTCTTAGATATCAAGGTAGGTTATGTGTGCCATGTGTTGATGGCTTGAGGGAGAGAATTCTTGATGAGGCCCATAATTCCTCTTATTCTATTTATCCCAGTTACACCAAAATTTATAGAAACTTGAGGGAGGTGTATTGGTGGGGAGGCATGAAGAGGGATATTGCCAAATTTGTTCCCAATTGACATAGTTGTCAACAAGTCAAAGCCGAATATCAAAAGGTCGGGTAGCCTAACCCAATACATAGAGATTCCTACTTGGAAGTGGGAGGTGATTAATATAAATTTTGCAGTTGGGTTACCTAAGACTAGAAAAGGCTTTGATTCCATATGGGTGGTGGTTGATAGGATGACGAAATTGGCTCACTTTCTACTGGTTAAGACTATATATGGAGCTGAAGAGTACGCAAGGTTGTAAGATTAATCTTTGGTCTAGGTATCATAAAGTGAAGGTGAGAGAGAGTGACATTACTAAGACGACCTTCCAGATTAGGTATGGGCATTATGAATTTGTGGTAATGTCTTTTGGGTTGTCTAATGCACCATCCATCTTAATGGACCTAATGAATAATATCTTTAAACCTTACCTTGATTCATTTGTTATGGTCTTCATTGATGATATTTTGATCTATTTACATAGTGAGGAGGGGAAAATAGGCTATTTGAGAGTTGTGTTGAAAAGATTGAGCGAGGAGAAATTGTATGGTAAATATGAAAAGTGTGAATTTTGGTTGAAGGTAACCTTCATAGCTCATGTGGTTTCAGGAGATGGTATTAAGTTGAATCCTAAGAAGAGTGATATGATTAGAAGTTGTCCTAGACTATTGACCCCGTTGAATATTAGGAGCTTCTTGGGCTTAGCGGGTTACAATCGGAGGTTTGTGAATGGGTTCTCTTCTATTGATTCTCCTATGATGAAATTGACTCAAAAGAAGGCTAAGTTTGTGTGCACCAATAAATGTGAGAGGAGCTTCCAAACCTTGAAAAATAAGCTTGTGTCTGTGCTTATACTATCACTATCGGATAGGCTTGAGGGACTTATGTGTATTGTGATGCTTCTAGAGTTGGTTTGGGTTGTATGCAAAATGGTTAAGGTGATAGACTTTGCTTCTAGGCAACTCAAAGTGCATGAAAGGAGCTATCCTACTTATGATCCTGAATTAGCCACCGTGTTGTTTGCTTTAAAGATTTGGCACCATTATTTTTATGAGGTGCATGTTGATGTGTTCACCGATCATAAGAGTCTCCAATATGTTTTCACTAAAACAGATCTTAACTTGAGATAAAGAAGGTGGCTAGAACATCTTAAAGACTATGATATGAGTGTGCATTATCATATTGGTAAGGCAAATATTGTGGCGGATGCTTTGAGTAGGGTGTCTATTGGTAGCGTAGCCCATGTTGATGATGGTGATAAGGAGATGGCTAGAGAGGTGCATCAATTGGCTAGATTAGGGGTTAGGTTGGAAGAGGTTGGTAATGTTGTTGTTATTGTTAATGGTTCTAAGTCATCCTTGGTTGATGAGGTGATAGCAAAACAAGATCTTGATTCCTCCTTGCTTGAATTAAAGGCTTGGTGAAAGAGGGCAAAGTGGAGGTTTTCTCCCAAGGGGGAGAAGGTGCCCTTAGGTACCTAGATAGGTGATGTGGCCTTGTATTGATGGTTTGAGGGAGAAAATCCTTGATGAAGCCCATAATTCTTCTTATTCTATTCACCCTAATTCGACCAAGTATAGGATTTGAGGGATGCGTATTACTGGGGAGGCATGAAGAGGGACATTGCCAAATTTGTTTTTGGTTTTCATTGTTATCAACAAGTCAAAGACAAACATCAAAGGCTGGGTGGCCTAACCCAACATATAGAGGTTCCTACTTGGAAGTGGGAAGAGATTAATATGAATTTTGTGGTTGGGTTGCCCAAGAATAGAAAAGGTTTTCATTCCATTTGGGTTGTGGTTGATAGGATTACAAAATCGGCTAACTTTCTACTAGTTAAACCACATATGGGGCTAAATATTATGTAAGGTTATACATTCTTGACTTGGTAAGGATGCATGGGATTCCTTTGTCCACCATATCAGATCGTGGTGCTCAATTTACCTCACACTTTTGGAGGTCTTTTCATAGGGGTCTTGGTACAAGGGTTAAACTTAATATGACCTTTCACCCTCAAACGAATGGCCAAGCCAAAAGAACTATCCAAACACTTGAGGATATGCTTAGGGCTTATGTCTTGGATCTTAAGGGTAGTTGGGATGATCATCTTCCATTGATTGAGTTTGCCTACAACAAATAGCTATCATTCTATTATCGGTATGGCTCCTTTTGAGGCTCTCTATGGGAGACATTATAGATCACCGGTTAGTCAGTTTGAGGTTGGTGAGGTAGCTTTGTTGGGACCAAATCTGGTTATGGAGGCTCTTGAGAAGGTTAGAATGATTAGAGAAAGGTTAAAGACAGCCCAAAGTAGCCAAATGCTGATATGTGGAGAAAGGATCTTGAATTCCAACTTAGTGATTGGGTTTATTTGAAGGTATGACCCATGAAGGGTGTGGGTCATTTTGTGAAGAAGGGCAAGTTGAGCCCAAGATATGTGGGTCCTTATAGGGTGATAAGGAGGGTTAGCAAGGTAGCTTATAAATTGGAATTGCCTATTGAAATGCATTTGGTTCATTTGGTCTTTCATTGTATCTATGTTGAGGAAATGTGTGGGAGATCCTAATGCCGTTCTGACTCTTGATGTTGTGGGTGTGGTTGAAGATGATTTGACATATGAAGAGGTTTTGGTTCATATTTTAGATAGGCAACTTAAGAGGTTGAAAAATAAAGAGGTGGCTTCCGTTAAGGTCCTATGGAGGAATCAATAATTTGAGAGTGCTACTTGGGATGCTGAAGCAGATATTCTAAAGAGATATCCTTACCTTTTTTACTCCAGTCAGGCCTAAAGTATTGATCTAAGTCCTTTATATAATCTCAAGACTTAAATTCAGCCCCATGTCATTGCATATGTTCATGTTTAAATTGACAAGTTCATGGTGATTTTACAATTATGATGAGATTTTTTTGAAATGATGTTTAAGTGCAATGTTGCATCCTTATGTGGGATGAAACTATCATATTTATGTCTCTCATATATGTTTCTTTGATATTTGGGGATGAATGTTCCCAAGGCGAAGATATTAAAGTAACCTAAAAATGTGCTCAAAAATATGCCTCAGAAGCGACCGGAATCATAATTTCCATATATCTCAAAATTTTTGTATGATATCAAAAATCCAACTTCATATTCTTGATGAGGGGGTCATTTTAAGTGGAAATAATGGGTCTAACCCTGATTTAAGATAAAACAATTAGCAATTTCAATTTTTGTAATTTTGCTTATCCAGTGTCTGTTTGCGATGGTTCCGCAATGCGCCTCCATCATGGACATGTGTAAATTTGATCTCCACGATAGGTCTATGACGCGAACCTGTGTAATTTCTGCCAAGATATTTTTCTTGCGGTCCAAGACCTTTGAGTCTTGGGCCTAAGTGTTCCCAAACATGAAAATACCTTTACTTAGCCATTTTCACCCTCATATCATTTAAACATTCCCCAATACTCATTCAAATACTTAGCCAAATATTTTACTCCTAAACCCAAGTCTCAAAACCCTTTCCAGATCTTAAGGATTGCACTCAAGTTTCAAGTCTCCATCTCCAATCTTCATCAAGTTCATCTCCAAAGCTAAGATATGTGGGTTTCTTTCATAGGTTAATTTCACCCATAATGCCCAAGCTTCCTTTTACCCTAATTTGCATGATTTAAAGATGATTTACTCATGGGTCTTATTTATTATGAAAATCATTGCACATTATGTTGGGATTTATGAAACTGGGACTGTTTTACCATGTTTTGAGCTATGAGTCTAAGATCTATTGAAAGATTTGATGAAGGGTTTTAATGTATATTTCTTGAGGGTGTTACGAAGTATCTATTGAAGGTTTTACATTGAATTTTCTAGCATGATTTGACTCTTGAATTACATGATTTTATACTAGCACTACACACCCTCTAAGTGTTTGATAAAATATCCAGTTATGGATTCTTGAAGAATTGATGGTCCAATGCATGTCTTGTGAATTGAATGACTATATGATGATAAAATTGTCATGACCCAAGCCTAGGGCCTAGACGTGACCAGCGAATAGAGAACCCAAAGGAACCCCAAACAAGGCTCATAGCATATCATTACACATTGTTGCTTGCGAAAGTAATATATAACAACATAACAAACATGAATAAGGGGAATTTGGACTAAGGGAGATAGAGATAGAGATAGAGATAGAGTTTAATACTTAAATAACATAGATGAGTCAAAGCTCAACATAATACATATCTTGTCAAACAACACCTCTAAACATACATACTTAGCAGGGGCCAAGACAAAGTAATTAGGCTCACCCTCATAGTCAAAATAGCATTAAAGAAGAAGGTATAAATATATAGCATAAGAAACATAGACCAACGTCCTCGGAATAGAGGACTCACTAACAAGCTTGAGTGAAATCGTACTAGCCACGTGGGTGGAGATGCTCAAGCGGGGCTTCGGTTCCTATATGGTGATATCATGTAGGCATAGAGTATGCGTTAGTATGTTGGAATGTACTAAGTATGTAGGATGCAATGCAACAAGAAATAGACAATATAATCAAAATACATAACAATAGGCAATAGACATATATATAACAACATAGCATACATGAATAATGCTTGTAGTAAAACATGCTTGAATGTAACCATTCTTACATAGCTTAGTTAACCCAATAAGATAACATAATTAGCTCATCGAAATACTTTGAGCTAGAGGTGAGGGATATAGCATGAGTTCCTAACATAACCCCAAATCACACATCAAGGTAAGGAGTACATCATAATTCATAACCCCTACATGTAGAAATGAGTAAAGGAATAGCACATGAGGGTAAAAGGTGGCATAGGTTCATAACTCCTATATGTGCATAACCTCAAACGAAACATGAGGGTAGGGAGTATCACATAGTTCATAATCCCTAATCCGTTAGTATGGAACATTTTCTTTTCCAAGTGAAATCCCCTAGTATATGAAAGAGTGAAAAAGTGCTTTCGTTGTTGTGGAATAAGAAGCCTTCGTATCTTAATGCACGTATTTAATTTATTCGGAGCTATTAGAGCGGGCGTAGGGATATGAGTAGGTAGCATAACCGCAATTGAGTACCCAACATAATCCCAAATCATACATCAGGGTAAGAAGCATCACATAGTTCATAACTCTTATATGTAGAATTGAGTAAGTGTATATCATAACTTCGTACATGAGGGTAAAGTGTCCAACATAGTTCATAACCCTTACATGTAGGAATGGCCTTGCACTAGAGGGTAAAGCATATAACATAGTTCATAACCCCTCCTAGTAGGCTTTCACAATTGAAAAGAGCATAAACCTTAGCACAACAATCCAACAACTAATCAACAATTCACAAGAACATAACAACATGAGAGCCCAACAATTCACTTACAATACCAAAGGTACTTTTATGCTTCAAACACATATATACATTTTTTTCATCCTTATATACCTATATATCCTTTTTATCATCATTTCGTCATCATATAATCATTATAACATCAGTCAACTCATAAGACATGCATTGGACCTCCAATTCCTAAAGAAACCCTAACCAGTCATTTTATCAAACACTTGGCGGGTGTGCAGTGCTAGTGTAAGACCATGCAATTCAAGGGTGAACACATGCAAGTAAATCTCATGTAAAACATTAATCAACACTTTGAAACACCCTCAAGGCATACATATCAAAACCCCTCATCAAATCCAACATTAGATCGAAGATTTAAAGCTCAAAACATGCTAAAACAACCATATTTTCATGAACTCAAATCACTGTGCAGTAAATTTCTCAATATACAAAACCCACATGTAAAATCAACTTTAAATCATGCAATATTAGTAAAAAGGAGGCTTAGGCAATGGGTGAAAGGAGAAAATGGTTCAACACCACATACCTTAGCCATGGAGATGAACTTGATGAAGATAAGAGATAGAGACTTGAAGATTGAAGGAGAATCTTGAGATTCAGATGAGGGTTTTGGGATTTGAAGTTTGAGAGAAATACAAGACTAAGTGTTTGAGTGAGTATTGGGAAATGTCTTATGTGATATGAGGTTGAAATAAGGCTAAGTATAGGCATTTTCTCATGTGGGAACACTTAGCCCCAAGAACCAAAGAAATTGGTCCCAAATACAAAAAATGTTCAAATAAGAATGGGGCGCATCACGCCCTAGATGCGGAGTACATTCTAGAATTCGTCATTTGGAATTTTGAAATTTTGAATCATTTACTCTAAAATTGGGAGTAGACCCTTTTCCCCCTAATTTTGACCCCCTGAACAAGAATATGAAATAGAATTTCCAAAATAATGCACGAATTTTCAAATATATAGAATTTAAAATTCTAGGCATTCCAAAGCACATTTTCTAGCACTTTTTTTGGGTTGTTTCAATATCTCTCCCTTGGGAACATTCTTCCCTGAATGTAAAAGAGACGTACAAGACAAGAGTGATCATAAAAAAATCAGCTTCAACAAGAATGCGACATTATATTTAAAATGACATTTTGAAAATATTAACATAAGTGTCAAAGATCACCATGAACTTGTTAACGTAAACATAGATGCATGCAAATGAAGTAGGGCCTGAAACATAAGACTTAGAATCATGAAAATACTAGACATATCATCATAAGACCGAATAGAAATGAAAGAGGTACGAATGTTGTTTCTCCAAGCCTGCTTCCAGAGAGACACTTCTGACTTAATGAACCTTCCAAGAGTTTTACGAATACCACATCATGATAAATCCACTTTGGACACACACACCAGCCACTTAGTACGAAGTCAGCATCTCCCTCTTGGGAGAAGACCTCAAACTTTATCAATACGGAAATCAACTCCTTACTTAACTAGGCCCTTTTAACCAGAGAAGATTTGGAAACATCAAGCCACTACACCACCATTCTCAACCTCATCCATCCTAGTGGTGAACTCCTCCAACCAGCTTCTTGCCACCCAAAGGTCCCTGCTTTCCATAACTAGCAAGCAATCTCACCTCCTTCGAATTCACAACAACACCCTCAATTGATTCACAAGCTCTCCCTCACTACCAGAAACAATCAACCCATCATCAAGAGAACCACCACAATTTTACAAGGTAGGGATTAAAGACCTTATCCATGAGACATATAGACATGACCGGTGCATAAGTCAAACTACAAGACACCAACCCACATTTAAGATATCAGAAAGGATATCAATGAGTCACTGATCACCGAAAATAACTCAATAGAAATAACTTAGGTTCAATACCCCTAACTCTTACAATATAGAAATGCAATCCCTTAGAGATTAATTGTACCTTAAAATAAGAAATGGACTTACCCCTTCACTACCACTCAAAGGAGGGTCTAAAAGGGAAATGGGGAGTTAACTCAACGGGCCCCACTATCAATGAATATAACTTACATGCAACTAATCCAACTCAAGAATGACATCAAAATCCACCACATCAAATTTAACAAGTCACAAGGCAAGACCTAATGCAATAAGAACACGGAACAATACCAAGGACCTTCTAGCAACAATAGACTCAATAAAAGTGTAAACACTAGAGATTCACATAACCACCTAGAACACACATGAAGCCCATAAGCAACAATAAGAGATATAAAGGTAATAGTCACACCCAAACCTTCCAATGCATTACACATTAAAGTCAAAGAAACTTACCTTGGCCTTGAGAACAGCCCTCCTTGCCCTTGTTTCGGATATAAGGGTAATCAATAATCTTGTGACCTTCTTTCCCACACCATAACATGCCCTTGAATTCTTTAAGCATATTCCATGATAATGCCTTTCACATTTTGGGCATTTTGGAACTCTCCTTCCACCATCGCCTTCTCAGAACTGATCATCCTCAAACCGAGCCCTCTTGGACTGGCCACTCCTTTTCATCCTAAGATTCTCCACCTCTATTTATTTGGCATAGGTCATCAAATGGGATAAGTCCACTAATCAACATAGCGGACTAACATTCTTCACTCAACAAGTGAGATACACCCATCATGAGCTTATTCATTCTAGCCCTTGGGTTTGCAATCAAGTGAGGAGCATACTTAGAGTGTTGGTTGAGCTTGAGGGAATACTCCCTCACACTCATTGATACTTGTATCAAATTCATGAATTCTACCAATTTAGCTTCCCTAAGCTCAAGAAGGAAGAACCGACTAAGGAAAGCTGCCTTGAACTCCTTCCAGAGCACCACATTATAGATTCCCTTCTCCTCCCTCCATTGGTTATACCATTGGCGTGCTATCCCCTTGAGTTGGCAGGCTGCCAACTCTGCCTTAACTTTCGATCTAACACCCATGATGGCCAATACCTTATAAATCTCATCAATAAACTTTCGTGGGTCCTCATCCATATTTGATCCATGGAACTCCACTGGGTTTATCCTCAGAAGTCTCTCACCTAAGAAGCCAGTGTAGTAGCATGAGGGGATTTGGCCCCTTGATTGGTTTGATTAGCCACAACTTGTGCAAGCAAGGTGAGAGCATCCCTAAGATCCCCATTGGCCGGTTGCTCCTCAGGGATGCAGCCCCATCTTCATCTTACGTTAAGCGTGATCAACTAGCATGGCAAAGAATAATTGTTAGGGGGGAATAGACTTACTCCAACTCTGTAGCATGACTTAGAAGATGGAGAAAGGAAACATCTCCTAAAATGTCTCATAGCCTTCTACTCATAGTTATGGCGCACAACACAACCATGAATAAGAACTCTAATAGACGCGCTGTGTTGGACTCCAAGGATTTAACAACCTAGTGCTCTGATACCATCTTATTCACAATATACACCTAGGGACTAGACATGGCCGGAGAATGGGGAACCTAAAGGAACTCCAAACAACTCTCATAGCATGTCACTACACATCCTTGGTTGCGGAAGCAATGTACAACAACATAAGAAACATGAAAAAGGGGAGTTAGGACTAAGGGAGAGAGGGAGAGAGAGTTTAATACTTTAATAATATAGATGAGTCGAAGCTCAAACATAATACATATCTTGTCCAACAATACCTCTAAACATAGATACTTTGTGGGGACCAAGACAAAGCAACCAGGCTCATCCATAAAGTTAAAATAGCAATAGAGAAGAGGTATCAATACATAGCATAAAAAACATAAACCAACGTCATCAAAATGTAGGACTCACCAACAAGTTTAGTGAAACTGTACTAGCCACATGGGTAGAGATGCTCAAGCGTAGCTACAGTTCCTACATAGTGATATCATATAGGCATAAAATATGCATTAGTACGCTGGAATGTACTAAGTATGTGGGATGTAATGCAACAAGAGATAGGGAATATAATCAAAATGCATAACAATAGTCAATAGGCATAATATAGCAACATGGCATGCATGAACAATACATGTAGTAAAACATGCTGGAAAAAAACCATTCTTACATAGCTTACTTAACATAATAAGATAACATAATTAGAGGGTAAGGGATATAACATAAGTTCCTAACATAACCCCAATCATACATGAGGGTAAGAAGTACATCACAGTTCATAACCCCTACATGTAGAAATGAGTAAAGTAATAGCACATGAGGGTAAAAGGTAGCACAAGTTCATAACCCCTACATGTGTATACCTTACATAACCTGAAACCAAACACGAGGGAAGGGAGGTGGTAGGCTCGGGTAACCTTGTTGGGGGGTTGGTACCGATCAACCTCGCGTAACCTTGTTGGGGGTTGGTACCCATCAACCTTATTGGAGGGATTGTACTCCATCAACCTTGTTGGAGTGTTTGTACAACATCAACCTTATGGGGGGTTTGTACTCCATCAACCATATTTGGGGTTTGTATCCATCAACCCATTGGGGGTTTGTACTCCATC
Source organism: Solanum sejunctum (assembly GCA_025642045.1). Lineage (NCBI taxonomy): Eukaryota > Viridiplantae > Streptophyta > Magnoliopsida > Solanales > Solanaceae > Solanum > Solanum sejunctum. The sequence goes on along the minus strand of JAOTQJ010021314.1, from coordinate 5,524 downwards.
AACCTCATTAAGGCATTTGTACCTCATGCGCCTCTCCAAGGAGGTGGTTGGCCTTGGATTACACTGAGAAGGGTCACTCCCTACACATGTGTTATATTCTATGAAAGTATAATTTACTTCAAGTATCTTGCATTCATGTCTTATTGCTATATGCTCATCTATTGCCTAATTATTCATTTTAATTATGTGCCTATCTATGTTGCATTGTATCCTACATACTTAGTACATTCAAATGTACTAAGTCATACTCTATGCCTTCTTGATGTCACTATGCAGGAACTGGAGAACCCTGATCCTCCTCCTCCTCTACGTGGCTAGTACGATTGTCTTACAATCTTGTTAGTGAGTCCTCCATTCCAAGGATGTTGCTTATGATCTCTTGCTATGTTTTAAGACTATCTCTCATTTGATTATGTATTGACTATTAGGGTGAGTCCGGTTGCTTGTCTTGGCCCGCGCTCTTATCTATGTAGTAGAGGTGTTTTTGGACATGATATGTATCTATGCTATTGACTCTCGTTGTTTATAATATGGAAGTTTCCCCTTAGTCCCTTTACTTTGCTTCTAATGTTCTATTGTTGTTTTGTTGGTTCTGCGATCAAGGATGTGTAATGATGTGTTAAGAGGCTTGCTTGGAGTCCTTTCGGGTTCCCCATGCACCATGTCACGTCTAGGCCCTAGGCTTGGATCATGACAACAACATCATGTACCTATGTCATCACCCAACAATTCACAAACACAATCACTCAATCACATATGGTGAATGACTTAATAAGCACAAAAAATTAACATTCACATAAGGCTAAAGTACCCAATTCCGGACTTAGAAAATGATCAAACATGGTCAAACTAATTTCAACTAATTACAAATTCAATTCAAGCATGGAATTTATGCCTAAACACCATTCCCCACAAAATATTCACATCAATCATTAAAATAAGGCCAATTTAGAGGTATCAATTTCACCAAAATCTTACCAAGCTTTTGAGATTAAAGTGAAAAGATGAAAGAGGTAAAGTAGTCACAAAACCCTAGGTTGTTAGAATTCTTGCCAGAAAAGGGAATGGTGGTGGTCGATGGTGATTAGAAGTACACGGGTATATGGTAGTTATTGTCAATTTAATATTTTAGGTTAAGAATGGGCTCAAATAATTTGACCCCTCTATTTATATATTGACCGTGTAAATAAAAAAACATTAATAGGCCTGGACTCTACAAAACTGCGACAGGCCATAAAGTATTTTATAGCTCATAAATCATGGTTTCGTAGAACATCCAAATCCTTATTTTTAGGATTAGGTTTCATGGACCAGTCCACGAATCGTAAAATGTTTTATGGCTCATAGTGTTTTGTCGTAGAACCCTCAACACTTACTAATTTTCAAAAAACTTACCTGGGGGCCACGAGCCCTATTCACAACTCATAGTTTGATCTATGAATCATAAAGTTTGCTTGTGGACTAGAGTGCATATTTTTCTGCTTATTGGAATTCTCTACGAGGTGGGGTATGGGTCGTAAAGTGTTTTATGGCCTATTAACCCAATCGTAGAGACGCAATATGATGCTTGTCTTAGCCATATTGACTAATTTAGTCCTGTACCTGCACACTCTTAAAAAAATACACTGTTACCCTATATGCATCATGCCCAATGTCAAAAATTACATTCAAAACATAGAAAATAAACTATGTATGTGTCCAAAAACTGAAAACAAACCTATATCTATGATATTACATCAAAAACCTTGGGTTGCCTCCTAAGTAGCACCTGATTTATCATCGCGGCATGACTTGGATAAATTGGTGACTCAAACTTCACCAATTACCTATACTTCACTTTTCAACTCATCCGGATG
>JAOTQJ010021275.1:0-16836 GCA_025642045.1 Solanum sejunctum | reverse complement strand
AGGAATTTGGCTTGGTAAGTGTTTGCGTGCCCCTATCGGGCACTGGTCACGACCCCCGGGGTGGGGTGTGACAATATATAAATCTATGATTTTATTTTTTTTAAAAAAACTAAGACTACATCTTTTTTATTGGACCATTTAGATAAGTTTTTGAGAAACTATTTTTCAGAAAAATTATCATTTTGATTAATAATTGAATTTGTAACAATGGGTTAAAAACGCATGGAGTAAGGTTTCATTTTTTGGACCAAAAAATCAAGGTCATGGATTAATACAAAAGTATAATTTATTAAAAGGAAAAAGAGAATACAATAGAGGAGAATATCTAGAGCCTTACCCTGTGAAAATTCTATAAAAGAGGGCTAAAATAATAAAATATTGCCCTTGAGATTATTCTCCCATATAGGTCATAAAATTTGAATTCAAATGATTACACACTTACCTAAAACTAAAAGACTATTTAGTAGCATGTGTTTATACTCTGGAGCTTCACTTAGCGCACCGGAATGGAGGTGTCCAAGTGTAAGATGATCGATTGTGGAACAACTTTGCCCGGATAGATATTAAGGTATATTATAACATATTGGGAGCAATTTCTCCCAATTCTCTTGGATACCAACTAGGGGGTCAAATGGGAAGGTTGGGTTAAAATTGAGAATACTAAAATGAGTTTAAATAGAGGTGATATAACCCGCCCAAATTTTTTCGGTAATAATTTTCTTTACCAGATAAACTATTTACATATTTTGAAGCTCTGGGTTTGAGCATTCCCTAACCTCAGAGCTCTATTCAAGCTTTACTCTCATATACTAGACTAATCTATAGGTAATAGTTCAACTGTTGCATATACTTAGCCAATTTGGGATATATACTACTTCTACAATGGATTTCTTGTATGCACTATTTGGTGATATTCTCTATTGACCTTCTGGAACCCTTGAAGATTACATTGTTTCTCTCTTTCCATATCTGATAGACCCCAACTATCACTGTCATCCTGTAGACTTCTGCTCCTATTGTTTTTCCTTTTGCATTGATGCTCAACCATTTTAGCAGCTTCATCCATACTTTCTTTGCTTCTGTACATTTAAAGAATAGGTGCCGATGACTCTCTGGTGTATTGTTGCATAGTGAACAAGTAACAACTATTTGCATCCCCCATTTCTCCAATCTATCCTTTTTATATAATCTCTCATGCATTGCTAAGAATAGTATGAAGATCCATTTAGGTTTTCCATGATTATTGCATATTGCTCTTCTCTAGGATACCTTCCGGTGCTCCCCTCTCATCTTGTTGTATATTTTCTTTATGTTGTATGTGTCTGCTTGTAATGTTTCTTGCTTGCTTATTCCTGCTTTTTCTAACCATATTCTTCTTTGTAATATTTTTCTAGTCATCCATGAAGCTTGCTTTGTTATTGTGTCCCATAGTTTCCTTCCTTTTATGTAGTAAGAGGGAACCTAGATGACCCACAAATTCTCCTTTCTGTTAGCCAAATTATACAACTGTTTGATGATTGCTGCTTTATTCCAGGTTTGAATGTCTAGAACATTAAAACCTCCTGCTGACTTTGGTCTACACATTGGTTCCCATGCAACTAAAGCTTTGCCTCTAGTCTAGACTTCTCCATTCCAAAGAAATCTTTTATATATAGTTTCCATTTGTTGTAGGATCTTCTTTGGCATGAGAAATATTTTGAGACCAAAATTGTTAGATTGATAGAAGCATACTCTGAAGTTATTGCAGGCTACCTACATAAGGTAAGAATTTCACACTCCGGGCTTGTATATTCTGCATCATTTTGTCTATGAGATGTTGGCACAGGCTGATTGATAATTTATTTGGGCTTCCCAAGTATCTAAATAGTAGTTGCCCTTTCTTGAAACCTGTATATCTCAGTATCTCTTCATGTTGATCCTCTGTTACCCCTCCAAAATATACATTACTCTTGCTTTGGTTGGCAATCAGGCCTGAAACCCTTAAGAATTCTTAGAATCTATCAAATACTTGCTCATTGATTGCATGTCTCCTCTGCTGAAAATTAGCAAGTCGTCTACAAAGCTTAAATGAACAATATTCTGCCTTTGGCACCTTAGATGTACTTAAAATCCTTCTCTTCTTTGAGTGTCTTCAATAATCTTGTGAGGTATTCCATTACTACTGTAAACAAATATGAAGAAATTAGATCACCTTGTCTCACTTCCTTCTTTGCTTTAAACTCAGGACTAGGTATTTCATTTATGCTAATAGAGTAACTCACAGTTTTGACACATACCATGATCCAAGTAATAAATTTCCTAGGAATTTGTAGCCCTCTAAAAGCTTCTTTCAGAAAGTGTCATTCCACATAGTCAAAAGCTTTTTGCATGTCTATTTTCATCATACATCTAGGGAAAATGCCTTTCCTACCATACCCTTTTACGAGTTTATGGCCAAGAATTACATTATCACCTAGAACTCTCCCATGAAAAAATGCAGCCTGACTAGGGTCAATCAAATGATCTAAAATAACTTGTAATCTTCTAGTTAACATCTTAGAAATAATCTTATAAATCACAGTGCAACATGAGATAGGCCTGAACTCTTTTATGGAACTTGGATGTTTTACTTTAGGGATCAAGGTCACTGAGGTTCTGTTTATAGGGCCACACATTTCATTTGTATTAAAAATTTGAAGAACAACTTCTGTTACCTCATCAACCACTATTGACCATGCTTGCTTGTAGAAGTATAAATTGAATCTATCACCCCCTGGTGCTTTGCTGTCCTCTACGCTCCTCAGTGCTTCCAGTACATCTTCTTTAGTGAAATTCCTGATTAGTTCTAGTTGTTCTGATCTGTGTAGGACTGGTTCTGCCTTTATTACCTCCTGCTTTACTACTGGCATATGTTTAGTTGTTTGTCCTAGCAGCTTTCTGTAAAAGTCCATTGCTTCTTTTGTGATTGCTTCTTGTTCCATTATTGTTGTTCCATCCTCTCCGATCAACGTTGTGATTTGGTTCTGTGCTTTCCTCCCTTTCATTTGAGCAAAGAAAAACTTTGTATTTGAATCACCCAATTTCAACCATTGAACTCTTGACTTTTGCTCGTAGATAGATTCCTCTATCATGCTCTATTTGTGTAGCTCATTCTTTAATTTTTTTTCTTCATCCTTATCAGCTTGACTCTTGACTTTGTTGTTTCAAGTCCAGCTTCATTCTCAATTTTTCCACTCTCTCTGATGCACCCTTAAATTCATATTGGTTCAACTGATTCATTTCTCTTTTAACCCTTTGTAGGTTCTTCCATATTCCACGCACTCCTTTCCCATATGTTGTCCAACAGTTCTTAAACCCTTTTTTTAAAATCTTGATGATGTGCCAGACAGTTATAAAATTTGAAAGGCCTTTTGTGGTTATCCAACTGCTCATCTAACACTATGCTTAATGGAGAGTGATTAGAGAACATGGACTCCATTATTCTGATTTGTTTGGGTGGCATGTTAAGCACTCATTCATCATTGACTAAAGCTTTGTCTATCCTGCTATACACATGCCCATTTGTCCAAGTGTACTCTCTTCCTACTGTTTGAAGTTCAACTAAGTTGCATTGATTCACACACTCTAAAATCTTTCATCTCAGCCAGTTGAACTTGGTTGCCTATTGGCCTGTCTGTTGGACTTAGGATTGAGTTGAAGTCCCCCCTATCAACCATGGCCCTCTTATTTAATTGTGAATTCTTTGTAAATCACTCCATAATGGTCCTCTTGCATTGATTGTATGAAATCCATATACTGTTGTGAAGTGTATCTCAGGCCCATTTCCTATTTGCATTTTCCCATGGATGTGTTGAGGAATAGCCTCTATCAATATGTACTTCACTCTATTAGGGTCCAAAAGTACTCATATTCTTTCTCGATTTTGATTTGTACCATTAGTACACCATTCTCATCCTGGCATAACTTTATTTAAAATATTCCTACTCCTTTATCCTTTACTCTATGTTCATACATAGCTATAAGACTAACTTTATTTTTCGTCACAGACACCTTTAATTCCTTTTTCTTCACCACTTAGTTGAAGCCCTTCACATTCCAAGATACTATCATTGTGCAGGGTCAGGTGGTGCTTCCTTTTGTTCCCTCATCTTGTTCCCACTATTTTCTCCCTTTTTCAGCTGTTTATAGTTGTTGCCCTATGTATTAGTGCTTAGTGACTGCTTTTTTGTTGTCTTTGATTTCACTATTTGCCACTCATTTCGGTTGTTTTCCTGATCCTCCTATTGCTTCTCTTCTGCCCTTCTTTCTCCAGTCTTCTCTTTCCCTTTATCTATTTTAACTGGTTTTGTGGTGGTCATAGTCAATCCAATAACCCATTTAAGGCATTTTAAGACTAATACCAATACCTCTGCCTATTTGTTAATGTGCTGCTAAAATACAACACTTTTGATGCTTAAAACTTAGAATTTTGTGCATTATGAATACAATGTGACTTGGATTTATGTGTTATATTTATAGCATTACAGGCTTGGCCTTGATATTTAGGAAAAAGTGCAAAAGTTGCTGAATATTTGCTGCCATACGAGGCCCTTTATGGTTAATAGATCATTTTATGAGTCATGAAGTAATTTTGAGAACAATTCTAGTAAGGGTTAATTTTTTAAAGTTGGTTTTACGAACATCCAAATGAGTAATGGAATGATTTAGGAGTCGTAGACCATGGTTCGTGCCCTAAGGATCAGAGATTGGGACTTTTTGAATATTCATCAGACGAAATCCCTTTACGAGCCATAAGCCACTTTACGAGTTGTATAAGGGTGTCATAGACTTGTAGTCTAAATTCTAAGAAGAATTGTATAAGACCCTGATTATGGGCCATGGAATGCAATACAGCCCGTAAACCACTTTCGTATGGCATCCTAGCCAATTATCCTATATTTTTTAGGACTTGTATTTTGCTTATTATATATAGGTCTTTTAGGTTATTTTTTTTTATAGGTTTTCACATAGTACCAGAGAACTCAGTAAATAGAGTGACGAAATAGTGAGGTTACATTGGTTAATTTTTGAGGACACTTGTATTTGAATTTCATCTTTAAGCTTGTGATTCTCTTTGAGGTTTGATTTGCTTGTTCTTAATTTAGTTGTGTAAGTGTTTAACTATGTTTTCTCAATCCATAATTCTTGCGTCTACACAAAGCTTGGGTAGCTAAATCCACAACTAGAGTTGTCGAAACTATGAAGAACTAACAAGATAAAACCAGATAATTCATAATTCTTGGAAGGTGTGCATGCATGCATTAATTAATTCTCTTTGCTTTGCATGTTTTATAATAACGACCAATATTAGAACCCACGTAGTGTTATTAACTGTACCAAGGTAGTAATGAATAAGAAAAGAGATTAATTAATAGGATTCGATTGATGTATTCTAGTTTAATCAACCAAACAGGGCCAAGATGAGATTGTACTGGGACTAATAGGTAAGGGTTAGTAATGCACACCATGGAGACTGGCCAAGTCATATAGTAAAATTCACCTCTAACCTTTGACCGAAGGATTTGGTGAACATAACTTACCATCCTGCATGCTACACACAAGAAAAGAATTAGGTTATTTGGTGATACTATGTTAGGAAATCATGGGGAATATAAAACCCTAGTTTCTCTCCATATTAATTTCTCTCTTGTGTTTGTTAGTTTAGTTTTAATTTCCATTAGTTACTACAAAAATCTCCTCTGGGTAACTAAGTTGGTTAACTACTCGAATTGCAGTTATTGAATTATCTTGAACCTACGTATTCCCAGTGGTTTTGACCCTAGACTTTGTAAGGTTCTATTTCTTGACAGCAACCGCTTTATCCTCTAAAAAGAGGTGTAACTTGGGGGATTTATGATTTTAGCACCATTCCCGGGTAATAGGCTAGACTTAGTTAATTCATAGTAACTTGGGTGTTAATCCTTATTTCTAACATTTTATGTTTTGTTTTTGTTTTTATTACTTTTGGGGTGTAGGTGTAGTGTATGCCTAGTACACAAAGTCAAGTTAGACCCTTGACTCTGTTTGACCCATAGATCTATAGAACATTGAGAAGAATAGCCAAAGATAACACCAATAATGCGACCAATGTAGCTCTGAATAGGAACAAGAATGAAAATGTTGATCATGAGAACCCACCTCCTCTTGAGGACATTGATCCACAACCTCAGGATTTTAATGCCAATGCTTACCAATTGTATCAATACATGCTAAATTATATGGCTATAAAGATGACTAGAGCTATTGTGTTGCCATCACTATCGATAGATAAAAAGTTTGTAGTCTCGAATGGGTTACTTCAGATGTTGCCAAATCGTGGGCTATTTGCGGGCTTACCATTGAAGGATCCTCGCATACACTTACATAATGTTGCATTCGTCTACAAGAGTGTGATGCGAACATATAATTTGTCTGTGGATACTGTGGGACTTTGTGTCTTCCCATTGTCTGTTACAAGCAATGCATCATTATGGCTATCTAAGCTCCTGTAAAGTTCAATCACCAATTGGGCCGAATTGCAAAAGGTCTTTTTAGAGAGGTACTTCCCTATATCAAAGAAGCTTAAGTTGAAGGACCAGATCAATAACTTTGACTTCCTAGTGATTCGATCAGTAATACTTGGGAGCGGTTAACCAAATGCTTGAAGCGCGTCCCAGACCAAAAGGTCATTGATGATGCCTTGGCGGAGATCTTCTACCGTGCCCTTGATGAGAACAGTTAAGCTTGTGCTGACACTATCATGGAGGGCTTATTCTTAGATCAGCCATTTGCAAGGATTACAAAATAGATAGGGAGAGTGGTCAAGACTAATCATGCATGGGGGCAGAGAGATAGAGCATCTTTTAAAAGTTTATGCACTATCAGTGTTGGTTCAGAGCAAGTAAAGATCAAGGAAGAAATCATGTAAGAAGTTGCCCGAATTTGCATATGGATGGAGGTGATGATGAAGCAGAACCAAGAGCGAGTCATTCTAGTGGTTCATCAACCTCAATATGCACCCATGTATGAGAAGCCTTATTATGATGAGGATGCACGTTTTGTTGCTGATCACACGGGGGGTTTCTAGAACAACGACCAAGGGTCCAGTCAAGACTATTGGCGCCAAGGTCAAAGGAACCAAAGTCTGAAATTTAATAGAGATAGAGCTTTTAGGGACAACCATGGAGGATATTATGAAAGGAATAGGGGACCATAGAGAGAGATGATGATTGGGGTAGTAGAGATGGCTTCAAAAATAGCCCTTTTGGCCACTACATAACCACGATGCAGGTGTAAGTAGTTCCAGAATTGAGGAGATTTTTGATCACCTGTTGAAGAAAGCTGAGACATAGTATAAGACTCTGAGGAGCATGAAATCTGATATTTCTTGTATCAATTAGAAAATTGAGTCTCACTTTGTAGCTATCAAACAAATTTAATTACAGTTTGGTCAAGTGCCGACTTAACTTAATCAGCATCAGAGGGGTACACTGCCTAGAAACACAGTTCAGAATCCTAAATATAAAGGGCAGTACAGGGCCTTAGGCCTCAATTAGCAATTGTAAGACTGACATGTCTTCAGTACCATTGATCCTCCTATGCTAGTTGATGAGGAAGATGTTCGAGAGGAGATAGTTGCGGCCAAAGATGCATAGATAGGAGATGATCGTGGTGAGGATGGGGTGAGTGAAGCTGCTGATGAGCCACATAAGTTGAAGCCCATTCCCAGGACTCCTCCTCCCTTCCCTTATAGAATCAAAAAGAGGGAGTAGGAAGGCAAATTCAAGCACTTTCTCTCCATGTTGAAACAACTCTCCATCAATGTCTCTCTCATCGAGGCATTGGAGAAGATGCCAGGGTATACAAGATACATGAAGGACCTGGTCACTAAAAGGTGCACAGTGAGTCAAGAGCTCTCCCAAGAGCTTCAGCATTGCAGTGGTATTGCTACGAGGTCTGTGGTTCAAAAGCAAGAAGATCCCAGTGCTTTCACCATACCCTGCAGCATTGGAGATATGGAGTTTGCAAAAGAACTATATGATCTATGTGACAACATTAATTGGATGCCTTCTACTTTATAAGAAACTTGGATTGGGAGCCCCAACTCTAACTAGCATACAGTTATTAATGGTTGATCGCACAGTGAAGGAGCCTGTGGGGATATTGTATGATGTGCTGGTCAAAGTTGAAAAATTCATATTCCCTGTAGACTATGTGATTCTAGATTGCGAAGTTGACTTTGATGTCCCAATCATCTTAGAAGACCATTCTTATCCACTACGCAAGCACTAATAGATATGGAAGCTAGTTAACTCAGGTTTCGATTAAATGATAAAGAAGTCATCTTCAATATCTGTTAGGCCATCAAAAATCCAAATGACTTGAAGAATGAAGTCTGGAAAATTATTGAAGTCTAAATAACCAATTTGTCCAAGTTGTGCCGCGATAATAAATTAGGCTCTACTTGGGAGGCAACCAAATATTTTTGATGTAATAGTGTAGTTGTAGGTTTATTTTCAGTTTTTGGATTTATAAATAGTTTATTTTCTTGTATTTTGATTATAATTTTAGATATCGAGCTGATTACATATAGGGTAACAATGTATTCTATGAAGAATATGCAGGTATAGGGCTAAGCCAACTATTTTTGGCTGAGAAGAGCATCAAAAAGTACCTCTACAAAATGTTCTATGGGTCGTATATCAATTTACAACTCGTACACCATCTCATCGAGATTTCTAGTGAAAAAAAATTATGCACTTCAGTCCACGAGTCAACCTTATGATCCGTAAATAACTCTATGGGTTGCGAATGGGGCTCATGGACCCCAGATAAGTTTCCTAAAATTTTTCAAAGTGTTGAGGTTTCTATTACCAACTCTACGAGCCATAAATTACTTTATGACTCATAGACTGGTCTATGAAACCCAATCCTAAAATCTAGGGTTTGGACATTTTACAAAGCCACAATTTTACTAGTTGTAAAACATTCTATGGCCCGTAATCAGGATTTCGTAGAGTCCAGGACCATTATATTTTAGTTGACCAACTCAAGGCATAAATAATGGGGTCAAATTAGTTTTACCCCATTCCTAACCTAAATTACAAAACTACCCCCTCCCCCTCCCCCAGTGATTCTGACCATCCACGACAATCGTACACCCATTTTTTGGCGATGTTCCAGCAACATAGGGGTTAGTGCCTCTTCACCTCCTTTATCTTCTACAAGTTAATGACATATCTTGGTAAATTTTTGAATTAATTCAAAACTCTCTAATTTGCCTTTGCTTGTGTGATTGAATTGGGAATCATGATGGGAATGGTAGTTTAGACACAAAATCGATGTTTGAATTTAACAGGTAATATTTAAATTTGGGTTGCCCATGTTTGAATGTTTGTCTAACTCCAAAATAGGGGATCGTTGCCTTGAATGTTGATGTGCTATCAAAATATAACACTTTTGATGCTTAAAACTTGGAATTTTGTGTGTTTTCAATGTGATGTTAGTTAGTGTTATGTGTTTTTGTGTTATGTTTGCAGGATTATAGGTTTGACCTTGATTTTTGGGAAGAAGTGTAGAAGTTGCTGATTTTTGCTACTATATGAGACCCTTAACGGGTTGTAGATCATTCTATGGGTTGTGAAGTGGTTTCATGAAAAATTTCAGCGAGGGACTATTCTATGAAGTTGGTTTTACGACATGTAGATAAGTCGTAGAATGATTTACTAGTCGTAGACCATAGTTCGTGCCCTGAGGATCAAAGATTGGGACTTTCTGAAGATTCACCAGATGGAACCCCTTTACGAGTCTTAGACTACTTTATGAGTTGTATGAAAGTGTCGTAGAGATGATGTCTAAATTTGTAGCAGCTTTGTATGAGACCCTGATTACGGGCCTTAAAATGCAATACAACCAGTAAACCTCTTTTGTATGGCATGCCGACCAGTTATCCTATTTTAGTTAGAACTTGTATTTACTTATTATAAATAGGCTTTTAGGTTATTTTTCATAATTTTAACCTAGCACTCAGAGAACTCATTAATTAGAGAGAGAAAATTATGAGATCACTTTGGAGAATCTTTGAGAATACTTGTGCTTGAATTTCATCTTTAAGCTTGTGATTATTATTGAAGTTGGATTTTCTTGTTCTTAATCCTATTGTCTAAGTGTTTAATTAAGTCTTCTCAATTGATAATCTCTACATCTATACATAGCATGAGTAGCTAAATCCACAACTAGGGTTGTGGGAAACATGAAGAACTAACAAAGTAAAACTGGATAATTTATAATTCTTAGAAGATGTATATGCATATATTAGTTAACTCTCTTTATTTTGCATGTTTTCTAGTGGTGGTCAACATTTGAACCTGCTTAGTGTTACTGACTAGACCAAGGTAGTAATGAATATGAAAATAAATTAATTAAAAGGATTTTATGTATGTGTTCTCGTCTAATCAACCAAACTGGGCCAAGGGGAGGTTGTACTAGGACTAATAGGTAAGTGTTAGTAATGAACACTATGGAGATGGGCCAAGTCACATAGTGAAATTCATGTCTTACCTTTACCAAAGGGGTTGGTGAACATAACTTACTGTCCTGTATGCTACACACTAGAAAAGAGGTATGTTATCTGGTGATTCTGAGTTACAGAATCATGGGAACACAAAACCCTAGTTTCTCTCCATATTGATTTCTCTCTTGTGATAGTTAGTTTAATTTTATTTTCTATTAATTATTGCAAACCCCCTCCCCTTTGGGGAAGTAAGTTGGTTAACCACTCGAATTGCAATCATTGTATTCTTTTGAGTCTACGTACGACCTGTGCGTTCGACCATATCCTTTGTTAGGTACTATTTCTTGACAACGATCGCTTTATCCTCTAAAAGGAGGTGTAAATTAGGTGACATCAATATTTTTGCACCTTGTCGAGGAATATTGCTAAACTTAGTGAATTCATAGTAATTTGGATGTTAATCCTTATTTCCCACATTTTACTTATGTTTGCTATTTTTGTTCTTTTTCTGGGTGTAAGTGTAGTATATGTCCAACACCTAGAGTCAAGGCAAACCCTTAACTCTGTTTGACCCAGAGATCCATAGAACATTATGGAGAATGGCCTAACATAATGCCAATAATGTAGCTCTAAACAGGAACAACAATGAGAATGTTGATAATGAGAACCACCTTCTCTTGAAGACATTGATCCATACCCTTAGGATTTCAACGCCAATGCTTACCAGTGGAATCAATACAGGCTGAATCCCATGGCTATGGAGGTGATAGAGCTATTATGTTGCCACTACTACTAGTTGACACAAAGTTCGTTATCTCGAGTGGGTCACCTCAAGTGCAATAGAACCGTGGGCTATTTGCGGGCTTACCATCGGAGGATCCTCTTTGCCACCTACACAATGTTGCATTCATTTGCAAAAGTGTTATGGAAACATAAAATCTTTCTATGGATGCTGTGTGACTTTGTGTCTTTCCATTATCTCTTATAGGCAATGCGACATTATGGCTATCTAAGCTCCCACAGAGTTTGATCACCAGTTGGGCATACTTTCAAAAGGCCTTTTTTGAAAGGTACTTCCCTAGATCAAAAAACCTCAAGTTGAAGGACTAGATTTACAACTTTGAACAACTTCCTGGTAATTCAATCAGTGCTACTTGGGATCCATTCACCAAATTATTGAGGAGTATCCCTAAAAACAAGATAGTTGATGATGCCTTGGTGGAGATCTTCTACCATGCCCTTGATGAGAATAGTCAGACTTATGCTAACACTATCATAGGGGGCATGTTCTTGGATCATCCATTTGCAAAGATCGTAGAGTGAATGGAGAGAGTGGTTAAGACAAATCATGCATGGGGGCAGAGGAACCGAGCATCTACTTTTGTTAGTGTTGATCCTAAGAAAGCAAAGATCAATAAGGAAATCATACAATAACTTGCCCAGATTCGCCCAGGTATAGAGGTGATGATGAAGTAGAACTAACAGCGACTCAATGTAGTGGTTCATTAACCTCCACATGAACCCATGTCTGAGGATCCTTATTATAATGAGGATGCATATTTTGTTGCAGTTCAGATGGGGGGTTTCTGGACCAATGCCCAAGGGTCCAATCAGCACTATTGGTGCCAAGGGCATGGGAGCCAAGGTCAAAACTTCAATAGAGATGGAGCTATTAGGGCTAATAGCGGAGGGTATTATGAGAAGAATAGGGGTCTGAAGAGAGATGTAGATTGGGGTTGCAGAGATAGATTCAGAAAGGCCCCTGTGTGCCACCACATAACCACGATATAGGTGCAAGTAATTCCTTTATTGAGAAGAGGTTTTATAGACTGTTGGAGAAATTGAGACACAGGATGAGACTCTGAGAGGCATGAAATTTGAAATTTCTATCATTAATAAAAAAATTAAGTCTCACTCTGTGGCTATCAAGCAACTTTAAAAATAGTTCAATTAAGTGTCAACTCAGCTTAATCAGCATCAAAGGGGTATACTACCTAGTAATATTGTTCAAAATCCTAAGAATGAGGGGCAGTGTATGGTGGTTACTACTTGGGGTGTCAAGAGCACCATTGACCCTCCCATTCATATTGATGAGGAAGATGTTCAAGAGAAGATGGATGCGGCCAATGATGCAGAGATAGGAGATGATAGTAGCAAGGATGGGGTGAGTAAAGTTGCCGATACGCCATATAAGTTAAAGTTCATTCCTAGGCCTCCTTTGGCATCTACAGTGTGTTGAATTATTCTTCTTGGTTGCAAGAATAGGGTGCTAGTTATGTTTTGAGTCATTAAAAGATTCTTTTACGCTTGTGGCTTTATGTTGGACTAGGGAGAGAATTTGCAACCAAGGGTTGTAGATCTTTTAAGCAAAGGAAGAGTATGGGTTCAGTAAAGGTAGATACATGAAGGATATTTTCTTTTTTCGGGGTAACACATCTACTTCTTAGAGATAGTCATATTTGCAAGAGAGAGTTTTTCTCTTGGTAGGAGTCATCTCTAACTTGGCAAAAGACTTACAAAGACTCGACTCTGAAGGTAAAGACATATATTTACAAGAACTAGAAAAAGATGGTAAAGACTCTAAAATAGACATATCTTTTGGGGGGATGGGTTTTTCGGTCTTGTAGTTTGAAGGGGCAGAGAGGGGTCTAAGGTGACACTTCGGTGAGCTCTACTCATTGGGAAACCTATGACTTAGTAGGTTACAAAATATTAACTAGGCACTATTACAACAGTTTATGTTTTCCCTGACACTGCTTGTTGTATATACAATAGTCTCTGGAACTAAGAACAAGTAAGGTATACTGATATGAACAGAAATAGACTTGATAAGGGCTAAGTTGAAGGCACTATAAGACTGGGAGAGCTTCTTAAAGCCCATGTGGAAAGCCCAAAAAAGTCAAAACAACTGCCGTATAGTTTACTTCTTGGTCTTTAAAGTCATATTGTGCTCAGAAACCTAGCAGACTTGGGTGGCATATGCCTATTATGGGCGAGTTCACTAAAACTAGTGTAGTAGTAGTGCCTGAGTAGATATTGCATGGAATATGGTCCCACACTGCTTGTAACTTGTCCGAGCTGCCGATGTCCCAGCCTTGTCGATCTTGTCCTTGGTGTCCTCTTATCCTCTGCTCACCTCTGATTGCCCTACATAGTATAATAGCCTCTATAAATAGAACCAAACTAATTAAACTAGTATGACTAGAAAGAGAATTGAGGAGTAAGTTGAAGGGTGTTGTAGGCTAAGGAGAGCTGCTCAAAGCCCATGTGAAAAGGCTAGAAAAGTTAAAAAAGCTGCAATATGGTTTACTTCTTGGTTGATAAGGTCACTATTATGCTCAGAAACCTTGCGGACGTGGGTTGGCATGCTGCCTATTATGGATGAGTAATGTTATAGTAGTGGTGCCTGAGTTAATATTACATGGCATATGGTCCCATATCTCCTGGCCCACTAGTCCTGTCTATGGTGTCCTCTTATCCCCCTACTTGCCTCCGATTGCCCTACATGAATCAAAAAGAGGGAGGAGGAAGTCAAATTCAAGCACTTTCTCTCCATGTTGAAATAACTCTCCATCAACATCCATCTCATTGAGGCATTGGAGAAAATGCTAGGGTATGCTAAGTACATAAAGGACCTAGTCACTAAAAAGTGTACTGTGAGTCAGGAGCTCTCTCAAGAGCTTTAGCTTTGTAGTGCTATTGCTACAAGGTCGTTAGTTCAGAAGCGAGAAGATCCCGATGCTTTCACCATACGCTACACCATTGCAGATATAGATTTTGCAAGGGCACTATGTGATCTAGGTACCAGTATTAATTTGATCCCCTTTCCGGTCTTTAAGAAGCTTGGATTGGGAGCTCCTACTCCTACAAGCATGTGATTATTAATGGGAGATCGCATAGTGAAGAATCCTATAGGGATAGTATATGATGTACTGGTCTAAGTTGAGAAATTTATATCCCCTAGACTTTATGATCCTAGATTATGATGTTGACTTCAACGTTCGAATCATCTTGGGAAGACTGTTTCAAGACACTAGGAGAGCATTAGTGGATATGGAAGCCAATCCACTCTGGTATAGATTAAACGATAAAGAAGTCATCCTTAATATCAGTCAGTCCATGAAGTGTCCAGATGATTTGAAGAGTGAAATTTGGGCAATTGGTAAAGTCTGAGTAACCAATTTGGCCAAGTCATGCTGTGGCAATAAATCAGATGCTACTTAGGAGGCAACCTAAGGTTTTTAATGTAATATTATAGTTGGTTTATTTTCAATTTTTGGACTTATATGTAGTTTATTTTTTTGTATTTTGATTGTAATTTTGGACATTGGGCTGGTTGCATACAGGGTAACAGTGTGTTCTATGAAGAATATGCAGGTATAGGGCTAAGCTAGCTATTTTTTGCTGAGAAGTGCATCGGGAAGTGTCTCTATGATTTATTCTAGGGGCTGTAAATCACTTTACCACTCGTAAACCATCTCATAGAGAATTCAGTGAGTAAAACATTGTGCATTCTAGTCATTGATCCAACTTTACAAACCATAGATAAATCTATAGGTCATGAATGGGGGGGTTCATGGACCCCAGGTAAGTTTTTTAAATTTTTCCAAGTATTGCTGTAAATCACCTTATGACTTGTAGACTGGTCCATGAAACCTAGTCTTAAAATCTAGTGTTTAATTGTTCTACAAAATCATAGTTCACGAGTTGTAAAATACTCTATGACCTGTAATCGAGGTTTTGTAGAGTCCAGGCCCATTAGATTTTAGTTGACCTGGTTAAGGTATAAATAATGGGGTCAAATTATTTTGACCCCATTCCTAGACTAATTTACAAAATCACCCAGTCAACCCCTCCCCATGTGAATCCGACCACCGACGACAGTCATATGCCTATTTTCAGGTGAGTTTTTGACAACCTAAGATCTAGTGCCTCTTCACCTCCTTCATGTTCTACAACTCAATCACAAAACTTGGTAAGTTTTTAGTTATTTAAAAAACTTTAATTTTCCTTGTCTTGTATGATTGAATTGGAAAATGTGTTGGAAATGGTAGTTGGGACACAAAATCTATGTTTGATGTTAATATGTGATTATTGGATTAGGGTTTCCCATGTTTAATTATTTGTCTAAGTCCAGAATTGGGAATGGTTGCCTTGATTGCATGTGTTGAATATTTTTCGGTGCATATTGATTCAGCCACCATGTGTGATAAATTAATTTTGTGTGTGAATTGATGAGTGATTACACAGGTGCGTAATCTTGTTGAAATTGATCATAAGTTGTTGGAATATTAGGGTAAACATGCTTAATCCTTTTTGATGTGGATATATATGTTGTAGACCATGTTGGATATATTGGTTGTGGTATGGAAATTATGTGGGTATGTGTGTTTTGCTTCAATGCTAGTAGAATACTTGTTGAGAAGGTCATGTGGGGTTCGTTATGATAGGCTTGGAAACTCAGGTAACTGAATTTTCTTGTGTACAAGTGACTTTTATGCCTTGTGGATCATTCCATGAGTCATAATTTTCCCTCGTACAAGATTCCAAAAATTTGAAGTTTATGAGTATCCATCAAATGAGACCTTCTAAAAGTTGTAGGTCACTTTATGGCTTGTAGATAGGTCTCACAGATCCTTGCCTGGAATCAATTCACTCACTAGAAATCTCTACGACTAAGTCTATAACTCGTAGTAGACTTTTCCAATGATAAGAATTGTTTGAACCCCCATTTTACAAAAGCTCTTTACGACTAGTAGTACAAACTATGACCCATAAAGTTGCTTTCGTAGACCCTTCTGTAACTTCAGCTGAAATATTTTTGCATTTCAATTTTTGATTTATGGGGCTTAACAAGGTGCATAAATGTTCATATTTCAGGTACTATGGCCCCTAAAGCCAAACATGATGAGATCCTAGCATTATGGAGGAGGGTCAGAGATGAGTCCTCCGATGATGAGTAGGTCCTTACTCCGAGTGAATTAGTAGTAGATCTTAGAGTTACTACGAAGCCAGAGGTGGATCGACGACAGACTGGAGTTGCTGCCAAAATTGGGCAGACTTAGGCTCTCATTATTTGCACTTCCTTGTCTTATGAGGAAGGCAACGATAGGAGTGATTCACTCCAAATGACTCTATCTAGGGAGGAGTCCAGCTCTGAGGGAGGTTCTGAGGACGGATTAGAGACAAAATCCTCTGTTGTACCCTAATCATCACCATCTCCACCTGATGCCCTTACTAGTTGGTAGTATGTTGTTAGGACCCGCAACGTAATTTAAACCCCGAACGTCCTTAATTGGTTCGATTTAATAAAGTTTGGGACCAAA